>RXPK01000567.1:0-111475 GCA_004143645.1 Protaetia brevitarsis | reverse complement strand
GCCACACAGAAATGCTAAAAACAATTGTCTCGAAGTTGTTCGAAAGAGCTGTTGGGTATTATGATGCAATGTTTAAGATAGTGAAAACGTCTGTATCGCTGTAAAAATACAGAAGGTACTGTTATTTGGTCGCGCACAAGTTCACTGGGTAATCCCTCGAATATCACGTTAATCACCATATTTTCATATCGTCTTCTTTGTAAATATTTTTCGGTGCACTATGTATAAAATTTTATTTGAAACTGTAGAAAATACCAATATTATATTGAATGTTCAAAAAGTTTTTCAATCGTGGAAAGTCGAAGTGCATGTTTCATATAAATGAGAGTATTACTAGGTTAATTGATAATCACATAGCGTAAATTGCATTTATTTTACACAGGCGTCAATCAAGAACTGGAAGGCTTTTTGGACTTGTGTATGTATGTAGATTTGCAGACCGGTGCAAGATGAACTATAAAGTTGGTATTATTTTAATTGATTCGATAGAGTTTAATAATTTATTGTAGCAATTCTCAAAGAGCGTATTATATTTATTTGTAACATAATAACTAATTAATTCCTATAAATAAATTTCAATGATTTTGTTACGCGTTCTATACACAAAAAAAAAACCACAATACTAAAATTATACTGAATTTTCAAATCTATGTAGAAACGCGAAACTGAAACTTTGTTTTATATCGGTATTCGACACGTTAAAGATGTGAATTATCGATTTAAAGCTTAAAAAAGAATCTTAAAAAATCGCTGTGTATATATTTCTTACAGTAGCGTCCTTAATTCACGTGTACATACTAATTTTGTCTACGAAGTAATATTAAAATTAATCTTGTACAAAATATTCTGAAAACAACTTTTAAAGAGTTTATTCTTTTCAGAATCGATTAGATTAGTAAACAGTAGGTGTGTGTACATATGCATATTACGCTACTTTTGTCTCGCTGTATATGCATATAAAAAAATCAAATATTTTATAGTTAATGTCGAATTGCAAATTATACATAATACAACTTACATGATAAAAAAAAAGAAAAAAAGTAATTTTTACAAGAATTACACCTCCCGCCATAGTAACTGGGAAGTGATAAGATTTGCAAGTAGATAAGTAATTGTAAATTCTCTCCAATGACGTGTGAGAATTCAGTGATGGGATTTAGAAATTCTGTCCGCTGGAGACTTTGTATATTCATGGTGCCATTGCACGAAAAAGTGTTATTTAGAATGTAGATGTTTATTATTTTTAAGTTAATTTAAAGTGAAGATATGAATGCGTTTTATCTATTTATATGATGGAAACTTTGATATATTCTTTTCCATACAGAGGTTTTTCTTTTATATGTTTTCGGTAAGATTCCCGATTAAAATGATATAAAAACCAGGTGAATATATCAAAATTTTCTGTATACCAAAAAAGTAAATTAACAAATGAATTGATTGATTCATAATGAGAATTTCCTTATTGAAAAATTTTCATTGTTTAGTATTAGGTTTAATTATGTGTGATGTACATGTTATTCAAAATTGAAAATAAATGAAATTGAAAACTGATTAAATTGAGTTTCAATCACTTAGACTCTTATAAAGGGGGGAAGTGCGGGTATATACTTGTTTCGTTTTAATAATGATAAAGAATTGGCACAAATTCAATCGAGGGAATTCGACCAAAATAGGTAGGTGCATTTTCTTTATTTTATTTATAATATTTTTCTACTTTATTTGATTATTTACTTTTTGGTTTCTCCGACTAACAGAATAACTAAATTCCAGCACTGATTGCATCCACGTTCATCAAGAAAATATGCAATTATTTGTAAAGCATTGGAACTATGATATCTGTGTATCCATTTGAAAGCATATAAATTTACCAAACATATTCGTTATACGTAAACAGATTCGTGTATCCTAGAACATCCCCCCTTTATACAATTGCCTAATACTATTTTTCTGCAAATGATGTGGAGAAGTGAGTAACCCACGATTTATATCCATACCTACACATACGGTTTAGAGTTTAGATGTAGTAATTAAAAAAAGGGTGGCTTGCTCATGCTACTTGCTCCAAGTTGAAGAATTTAACTGATGGATGGATCAACTTCTAGGAACTGTAACAATATCAAACAACTTCTTCCAAGTATTTATTTAATCATTGTGTTGCACTTCAGTGAAGCAATCGAATTATGTGTAATTCCAACGTAGCTATTTTTGTTTAATTGCCTTAGTAGCGTATAGCTGACTACTCCAAAAAAAAAAACCTAAAAATAAGTTTGTGAATATAAGTAATTTGTAATTCCCACGTCATGTGTTCGTCCAGAAGTACATACCATAATTTCATATTACTCCGAAAGCCACGTAATAACCCAAATTGTGCTACTTAGTTGCTATGTAATCTTACAGTTATTTATTATTCAATGATCATCGTGAATCTAGAATTTCGCAACATTTTATTTCTATATCGTTGCCAATTATGATTATGTACCCTGACATCAATATCAAAATAAAGGAAAAAAGAAGAAAACAAGGTCTTGATTCTCACAAAATTCTTTAATGTATCGCACGACCGGTTTCGCTCTAGCCGAACATCGTCAGGTCGGAATTTAAAATCAGTTTAGAAGTAGTCCAGGTTTAAAAACAAAGTAAAATTAGAAAGTGCAATGTAAATAGTTAACAATAAGATAAATTTGTAATGAACAGACATTAAAAAAGCAATAAAATACTTAATTTAAACAAACAACACTTTAAAATTATTTAAACTAGTTGTCACTTCGCATTCAGAATATAAAATTTTATATTCTGACCTTGTTTTCTTCTTTTTTCCTTTAAATACAACTCACACAGAGTCAAATTATGGATTTTATCAATATCAAAATACTAAATTTGAAATTCAACTAGTGAATTTGATGGTGTGTCGTCAAAAGAAAAAAAAACTTGTAGTAAGTTTGGCGATACCTTTATATGATGGCGATGTTAGAACCAAATTTCTTTAATTTATATCATCACAGAAAAAAGGACTTGGATGTATAAATAATTGTCCTTTCCATTCATAAACTATTTATTTATTATATTTTTAAAACAACATGTTTCGTCTTGGAAATGCTATTATCAGGTCTTAAAAGGCGTCATATCAAAAATACTGCATAAAAATAGTCAAAAACTACCATCTGAAGTGAAATACAAAGAAAGCGCGAATAAAACAAGCAACAAATTAAAATTGCTAAACGCATGATCATGCTATATTGGATGGATATAGAGAACTAAGAAGTACAAAAATACATAAAAGAAGAGTATTAAAGAGAGAGAGAAATGCAATCTGAACTCAAAAATGGCGATTATTTATCATTTGCTGTTATCTATTTCGCGGAGCGTTGCTTATGGTGGAACGTTAGGCAATTATTAATATTAAATAACAAACACCAACAAACTAAATAAGAATCACTTCAATTAATTAGACTTACCTTAGAGATAATATTTAATTAATCCCCATGTTCATCAACTGTCAAATCAGGCCGAGCAATGACTGCAGTGACGTCCTCTCTGTAAATTGACGGGACTTTTGTAAATATCGCCAAAATCGTAAACCGTGTGTGTAATCGCTGGTTGCTGAAAATAGCGAGTGCCATTTGCGTTTTTTCTTCGTTGGTTCAATTACATACAAGTTTTTAAATAACTAATTACGTGACTTTCGGGATCAAGACACGATGTCACAATTTGGGTCATTGTTTTGATAGCTTACATGAATCAGCGTATCTCTTTTATCTTAATAGTAATTATTGATCATTATTCGTTAATTCACTCTTAGATTTCAGTAAGCATTTTAGTTTATTTTAAAAGATTACTATGTAATTATATATGCACTTATTTAAATGCGGAAAAATTACAATTCAATCCATTTACACCGGATTACTACGAATAGAATGAATGGGTCCTTAACACAATTCAGCGAAATTCATTCGAATAGTGCTATAGCGTAGTAATATTTGACGGGTGCGTTGTGAACGACACATCTCTAATAAAAAATAAACTAATGCATTGACTCAAGTTTTGCATTTATGAATTGGTAATATTAATATCTGGCTCCAACTTTATTATATATTTACATTTTTTCCGAAACCGATGTTATCATGCAGACAAAAAAATATAGTTTCTTAAAAGCCAAACTATGTGCATATTCATTCATTCACTTTTTTTTTATCTGTTGTAAGGTTAAATTCTTCATCTGTGACCGAAGATATAAAATGAACGATAATCCTGGACGATATCGTCTCGTTCAGTTTGAACGGATTGAATTGAAGGGGTTTAAAAAATGTTGCGATTTTTTAATGATGCAAACTATTTAGCCGAATGAACTTTCCCATCTGTAATGAGATGTGTAATGTAAGGTGTGATGTAATGTAAGACGTGCTTTGGGTGCCACAACGTTTTTTATGATTTTCAGAAACCGCGTTTTCCGCAAACTCCAATAGAGGATGGTGTTGTACAGGGTTTGAAAAAAAAGTATCCGAATCATTCGAGCTTGAGTGAGTGATAAGAGAAAATGTCGATTACTGGTAATGAAAAGCTCTCTTGCTCACGCAGGGTCACATCGTTAAGATACTTTTTTTTTTGTCTAGGTGTAGCTACCTCGGGTGAAAGTTTTAGTGGTCCCTCATTAAAACTTTAGGTTAGATTTTCATAAAATTTAATGAGAGTAATGTATATATATGCACTCGAAAATTTTTACGGTTTGCTTATTTTTACCAATTGATGTAACCAATATAAAGAATGAGGATTTTTATTCACCTTTACGACACAAAGATGCAAATTAATATTATGCCTTGGACCACCATATGTAATCATTAACAACAACAGCAAAACTGTTATTCAAATGCATATAAAAAATAAGCTTAACATTATAATCAGTAAAATGTAATTTAAAATGTTTTTCCTTCAACTCAATTCACTTTCTCTAAACAATTACAATACTTCCAACTGTAGCTTCCTTAAAAAATAAGATTCTGGATGCTTTTCAAATTAATTATTAGGCTAGATATACTACACAAAAAAATCAAACACAATTAACATAATAAAAATAAAAACAGTTTCAATTCCATTTTATGTGGATTTTGTCTGTAACAAATAAATACGAACATACCACAACAGAAAATCACTGGGACCTCCATCGATAACTTTACGACTCGTAAAATCCCCCAAAAACCTTTCGCGTACGAAGAATGCAATAAATTTATTAATTTAATCGTTACTGCGGGGGGTTTGAGAGGAAAATATTTCCGACTGTCTCTCTCCGACTCTTTCGCTTTCGACCGTAATCTGAATAAATACTAATGCGCCGATATATCCCGAAGTAACGCCGACAAAAGATTAAGAAAAAAAGATAGAACCTAAAGGAAGAATTACAAGCGCAGACATAATAACTGCATTGGCAGTAAACTTTTTAATAGGGGCCCGGGTTCGTTGCTGTTATACATTGTATTTATGCTGGGGTGGATGACTTTCTTTTTTAATGTTCTCCATTTTAAGAGTTTTCGCTCGGCGGAGGTGAAGGAGCAAAAAAAAAAGATGATACCGTCTAAGTAAGAGAAACATTAGCGATAAGTAATTAAATGGGAAACAGTGAATTCCTTTTAAAGTTCATTAGATATTTTGATGGGAAATTGGATTGACGATGAGTTGGGAAATTAGTGGCGAGCTGGGTTTTTTTTGCCTTTTTTCAATACTCTCTGTTTTAATAGAAATAAATTATGGTTTTTCAAGGAGATTATCTCATTAATTTAACGGGTATTTGTTTCATTTGTCTGATCTTTTTAAACGAATAAGACAATTTTTTATTAAACTAAAAGAAACAAAGAATACAAAGAAGGTGCATCTGTTATTTTTTTATAAGATAAATTCAAAATCTTTTAATATATATCTACCCAAACAAAAATGAAATATAGAACATTAGCTGTTGCCCACACTTCACCAATATGAATTTTGGTTTCTGATTTTTTTTAATTTTATTACCTTTAAAAAAGAATATGAATTTCATGTCAACTTTTTATAACATTGTTGGTGTATGTTTATTTATAATTATTTGTCTAACAGCTAGCCAATTACGGGCCAAAAGAGTATCAATTTAGTATGCCTAATAATACTACAACAAACTCTATACATAAGAGATATATAAAACATAAAATGCACAAATGCATTAATTATAAAACCAGCATAGTGTATACAACTCAGAGCTCATCACGGATTAAAAATGCTTAGACTTGCGTGTCAGTGGCGACTATCAACATATTTGTGTTCTGTTTTGGCACATGTAAAAGCGTTGTACTTCTAGTACCACAGACACTAGACACCGTAAAGTAGATTTAGGCTAGTAAGTGATAACTTGCTTGATGACTTGTTAAGATATCTACTATAAGCACGCATTTGATAAAAAAAAGTAAGTTGTTGTTAATATATAGTCCAAATAAAATTGCCTAAAGAAGTTTTATCTTAGTATACGTCCCGCTTTGTAGCTTTATGACATCATTTTGAAGATAGAAACATAACAGATGAATAGTGAGTGTTTTTTGCAGGGGCTGTTTGTTACTTTAGGGATGGATTTTTTTAAAAATCCTTACATGTACAACAATGCGTTAAATTATTATGATGTAAAACTTCACATCAAATTGCCATATACAATTAGGAAAATGTGTCGAAAAGCTTTTAAAAGGCTTTTAACAAAGAAGTAAACACGTTTATTGCTCTCTGGACGAATTTTTGAATAAGAGTTTTAACATGTTTGTTTGTGGAAGTTGTTCGATATCATTTCATATGGTTTGTATTTTATTTTTGTTTCATTCATTTTTTATCTATTTTTTATACATGTTTTATAGCATTTTATTAAACAAACTGACAATATATTACTGAGGATACTACAATAAATTATATCCTCTTCTATTTTACGTACATACATTGCTGAATATGCACAAAATACAATCTGGTTGCGTATTATAAAAACATATAACTCTAAAATTAATTTTCTCCTTATTAAATCAGCAGCGAGATATATGTAGCATTGGTACAAGTTAGAATTTAAAATTTGATAAAGGTTGATTTGACGGTGATAACCAGTCTCTTTTCAAATTTTCATAGCGTCTTTATTTTTTTGAAACGCAAAAATCCACTTTTTTATAAAGTGAAACACGTTATAAATTATATGGAAAAGAATATAACAAAAAGTATAGAACTGAAGATATTTAAACAGGAACCTCAAAACAATAAATATACAGCTCCAGATGGAAACAACTCCTATCCAAGATCGCAAACGCATTACGTCTTTGTCCATAATTTTCTCAAACATTCAGCTTTATTTTAAATGATAATTAAGATACATAACATAATAATGATAATAGTGTCTTTATTTGGTTTCCAAGCAAAATACAAGAAAATGGAAAAGAATAATAAAAGAAAAAGAAAGTACAAAAGAAAGAACGAACGAAAAACTAACTAATGTTAGTTTGAAGTTAAGTCACCAAACCCTAATGATTGCTCTCTAGTGCAAACTAAAGATTTTTAAAACACAAATATATGTACATGTTAATATAGACATAAAAAAAAATACAGTTGTGCTTAATTTCACAGAGATAGTACAAATAGCGCCTAAGCAGTTAGCAAATCAATGAATACCTATTGATTCTAAACAAGAAAACAATATAGTCTTCTTCTACAATCGGATCTATTAAATGTCTTAAAATACTCAGGTAATTCATTGTAATAGTATACAACATTATAAGAAAATAAACATTTAAAAAGTCTTCATGTGATGTAATGGTGATGTGAGGGAAGCTATATCCTAAGTAGCTAATGTGGCGATCGACTTCTGATGATGTTATGATAGAAATGAAAGGAATGCAGTCTGTCTATCATAACATTAATTATAACATTTCAATTGTTATGGAACCCATATAGTACTTAGAATAGGTAGCCTCCTGTTGTACCTTTTTTAGGTGGAGCGCGGGTGTTGGGATGATTTGTAATAATTTAGTTCTCATAAATAGAGTGTCTATCAATTATATTAAGTTATCGCAAATTGTAACGTAGTATAAAATGTCATGTTAATTAATCTTGGTAAGGGTAAACGAATTTGCAAGTACCTTTATATTTCGATGAAGTACATGTCACAACTGGTAAATACTTTTATTGCGTAAGACTACTTCTGAAAGACAGCGTTTGGCATCGTTCTTTTTGTTAAACCCACATCTTTGCATATTCAAAATTTCCGATTTTTTACTTCGTCCGCCAATGACTAGGCTGATACCATTTAGTTCTATGACTAAGTCGTTTAGTTAAAGTGCTAGGCTGATTGTCAAAATATATGATTTGATTAATTATAAACATGTTGTGAAAACCTTAAGATTTCTCCAATCGTGATTAACAACGTACATCCTCTTATCTCTGCACTTAAACGTTAATGTAGCTGTTATCACATATAAAGCAAACTTACAATTTAAAATCTCAAGTCTCAAGCAGAACGCGCACTGAGTCGACTGGGTCCGGTCGGCTTGTAAAATTAAATGAAGAGCCGCGCACTGGACTTATTTAATTCATAGAAGCAAAACTGCCGATGCTCTTCCGATCTGGTCATCATGCGCGTTCTGCTAAGCGCGTCAAGATGATATCAACGTATTTTACTTCGCCAGTGCCGTTGCAGTGCAGTTGCTGTACCCCAACCTGCATGAGAGGCTAAAAAATATTTAGCTCCAGATGTCTTATTTGCACATCTTCTTCTTTCTAAATATTTTACAAGCACAAAAGAAGTCTAAGATCGTGATTTATAACCATTGTAATACGTAACAGATAGCGTGCACAAACTTAAAATTTCAATATTCAGTAACGTGACACACAGTGAGCTTCAATAGTAGTCAACGATTTAGATGTGCCTCATCAACAGATTGAAATCATAACTTTGGGGTTATATTGTTTCTATACGTGCACTGTAGTAGTTCATTGTGCATATTTCAACACAGCAATAAAATTTAGAAGCGTAATAAAATTTGATAATCATATTAATGAGCAACGTTAAGTTGGATAATGACGTAGTTTAACTCTCCGAATTAGGTCCTTGCAACTCTTTCCACAATTGACCGTGTATACCACCATCATATCTCTACAAATATCGTTCCTTGCGTTTACCATCTTACGCATACTTCATTAAGTATATATATCATTATATACAATAAAATTAAATTGGTAAGGTAAGTTTACTTTGTTTATATTCAGAGAGAGAGCTCGATTTGTGTGATCACACAAAGCCGTGAAATACTTAATACAAAGACTTACATCGGTGTTTATTTCGGTGTTTTGTATTAACATAGCGTAAATCCTCCAACAGCGGTATATGTCCCTGGTTTAATATCATTTGTAAAGCAAAACTGAGCCTTGTAAAACTGGGTTAGTAAATGACAATTAAATCTGGTAATTTACTAATGACAAATCAGGATATCATAAGAACGACAAAAAGGAATGTAGTCAATGTGCAAATCGATATGTATTATATTTAACATCGGTTAAAATTTGAAGGGCTATTTTGGCTTAAAACTCCGAGCCGACTATTCGTAAAGATAATACAAATATCTCACACTCCGCGTTACACGAGATTTTACTAATTCTGGACAATTGTTTCGGAACACATGAGCTTCCATTATCAACCGAAGACCGAATAAAAGATAAATAAGAAAAAATCTATTACCTAAACATTCAGCATTATCTCTGTCTAAAAAAGAACATATTTGCAAGTACTTTTCTACGCCTACTGGACTCTTTAAAATATCAAAAATTAGCGACGAATGTTTCCTATGCGTCTAATTTTTTATGTTTTAGGAGATTTTACATTTCACTAATAGATTTTCTATATCGATCTTGTATCCGGTATCTTTAATATGTTGTACAACGCTGGATGATTCAAGTGTCCCCTAAACTTGCTGTGTGTTCCTTGAACTTAGTTTCAATAGCATGCTTTGTTTGTCAAGCCACTACACCCGATTTTGTAAATGTTCGATCTTTCATTGAGATGAAATTTATCTTTCATGCCTAAAAAGTTCCTCAGTGTGTTTCGCGAGATGAAGCATACATTCAAATTTTGTCCTTTAAAAAGACACATTTTTTTTCGTGTTTTTTTTTATGAAATTATTAGCCGTGGCACTTCTTACATAATGTTTATTTTGGACTTCCTTTTGATTTTGGGCTACAAAGAACAGTAACCATTTTAATGAATTGCGATACTTTGTCGAATCTCGCTCTGTAAAGTGGGAGTTATTCTATTATAAGTATCTGGTGTGGATATGTAGGTAATGAAATCTAATGCTTAATTACAAACAAAGTTCAAGAAATTTATTTAATGTATTAAATAACCACTGCAAACTGAATAAAAAAGTTTTATTTAGAACTAACTTGTGGGTAATTAATTACAATGTTTGGCAACTTAGTTTAATCAATGAGATTTGTGAGAAAATTTTAAATAGTATTAACAGTATTTTATTCTGAATACTGTATCACCATTCGAGAACTAAACCGGCATTAGGGCCTCAAACTAAATTTATTGTCGATTTGATTAGCATACTAAAAACTGTAATTTAAGCAGCTTTTGTTCAACCTCTAATCTGGTTTATTTAACTGCAAAAAAGAGACGAACTGGCACGATATAGAGTTACGAAAAGCGCGTATAGTTCGAAACGACCACCTGACCAAAAAGGTCGAAAAATCAAACGAGAAAAACCATATAATTTGATACACGCGTCTCGCTCTTTTTGGAACTGTTGCATGCATAAACAATCACGGACAGTCGGTCGATTTGCACCAGTAGGCTAGCGCAGCCGGCGAAACGTTTCAAAATTCACCTGGCCGATCTAGTGGATCGTTCGCCACATCAAACTAATTGTTCCTAGAGGCCAGCATCTCCAGATATTAATCTCGCTCTATACGATTGATCGAATTATGTGTCTACGTATTATTAAACGGTTTGACCATAGAAAAAGGAATTTTAAATTTTCGGACATTTAGATCGAAAGGGGAAGATAAAATAAAAGAAAAGTCAGCATTACGGGCTAACGTTATTGGACCTAGACATGGGTAATTACTACATCGATCGGGTCACGAATGAAATTTATCTGCTCCTTCAATTCTTTTATTATATTTTGATAGTTTTAAGTTGTAAATCTATTTTACACATCTGCAAGCCACTACATGTATGCTTACCTTTCGCACTCTTACGTATAACTATTACACAAATACTTAATATATAGTTTAAACATAAAAAGATTACCCTGTATCACGGTTATCTGCTTTTCACAACGGGATTAATTCACATATTAATGTCTTTGGATATAAAGTGCACTGATAAGAATTATGTGATTTTATTTGTATCTATAGTGTGAAAATGTTTCAAAGTACATTCGAGGTTTGGAAAAATTAAAAAAAAATACATTGGATTATTGTAGAATATTACATATAGTTTTTTTTCTATTTACATCAGGAAATCGACTACGCTTTTGTCCCTCAAAAGTTCAAACTCATCATGGAAAATAGCAATGATGGCCTGCTTTATTTCAATAAATCTACATATGTGCAGCCTCGCTAATATCTACTTATCTAACAATATGTAAACAATCTATAAACATTCACACTTTATACATAATCGATATTTTTTTGCCGTCATTTCTGTTTTAAACAAATTACGAGGAGAATGTAGAACCCAGTACCTTAATAAATAAACACACACATGTATTCTTACACTGTAAAAGTAAATCATTTATATTTGTGATGTAAGAATTATATCTTCATTGTTTATTAATTCAGGCAAGTTTTAGATATTTTATATAAGACGGGCAAACTCTACCAACTCTACAAAATGCACACTTATGTAAAGCTACTCGTATTTGTAAAATTACACTGCGGGTATATGCTCGTTTTATTGCCAAGCACTCACTGTGTAAACATTTTTTAAAGTGTACGTGCATTTCACCCATTATTTCTGTTTAGCAACATTTTATTTCATGAATTAAGCATGAAATAGCTTAACCACCCATATTTGTATTTTTTTCTAGTTTTGTGTTTCATTTTTCATGTTATTGTCACAAAGAAACAAAAAGAAAAAAGTAAATAAATAACAAAACAGAAAATATGCTCCTATTTTGTAAAATTATTCACGACATGAAATGCTGCGGCGCGATTTTTTCTACAATGATGGCGTATATTATTCAGTTACAATTAAAGCCTAGTTTTAAATTTATTTACGGCAGACCTGGCAAAAGGCAGAACAAAAGTGCGTGAAAACACCGAATTGAATTTAGAATGGAGCATCCACTCACATATATAGTTTCATACATATAAGTTAAGCCCAGAAAAATAGTTCAAGGATGCAGAAATAACCCCTACTTATTCCCTTAGATATGCACAGTATGTAGGTAGGTGGTAGGTTTGCAGAAATAACCCCCACTCATTCCTTCAGGTAGGCAGAGTATGTAGGTAAATGGTAGATTTGGCACTGCTACTCTCGCTCGCTTCTTGTCCTACCAACCGAAATGGTTATGTGGTGGGGGTCAAAAACCTAATCCCGCCGAGGCCAAAGCTTTTTTGGCAGCTAGAACAATTTCTTTGGTATTCATTCTTATTATAGGGTATATTTTTGTTTTAGAGGGAGCCGCCTGACATGGAATTCCCGTAAACCTTATAACCGCTTAGTTTTTTGTATTTGATTCTTCCATTTCTTTTTTGCTTACGTAGTATTGATTCCCATATAACTTCTATGAGTGTGGCTAAGAGGTCTTTCCCTGGCAAACATTGTATTACTCCTAATTATTCATTGCCGTTTTGTTAAGTTTCCTGTGTCCTGGAGGTGATGTATCATTTTGTCGTAACTTGAAGACCTTTAATTGTCCCTATGCTCTAAAACTCTTTTGGTGGCGAAACATAATTCAGTGAAAGATCTCCAAGATCGCTTGTTTTTTGGCGTTTTGTTCCTTCTCGATTCATTTGAAAAGAAACTATTGAGTGTCCTTAATGATTCTTATTCCCTTGGCGATTAATCGAAATACATATACCAATTCCTCATCCATAAAAATGTGTCATGCCTTCAGTGGCTCGCAGAGAAATTGGCTTCGTTTTTGCAATTGTCCGTATAGCAATATAAAGTTGTCGCGTGTAGACTCTCTGAAGGAATAAAAAATATGAAAGAGCTCGTGCTTTTCATATCTACCAAACCGAAATAAATAGAAGCCAAATACGTGCCCAAACATGCAATTTTGTGGCATTCAGCATTAAATTTTTCTAAAGTGTGCAAAAATATGCAATTTTTTTCAAGATAAAGCAAAATTTTAGGATAAATTCCGATTGTTTTTCTACAATTGTGTTTTTAAATCGCTAATTGCCATAAGTTAAGCAAATACTTAAAACAAGAATCAGAAGGATACCAACCAAAAAATTTAAAAATTCTAGAGATTAAAATTTATTCATAAGACACCGAATGAGACGTTTTTAATGAACAAAGTTGCATTAATATTTAGTGTATTTGATGGATGTCGACGGCACTTGTGAATTACGTAGAAGATTGAAAATCAGTTTTCCCGGTAAACGTATCAGAAACAAAAACCGATAAAAAACGTGTTTTCACCATTGTTGATGGAACGAAATGAACAGTTAGAACCTATTAAGAGATTATTTCTCTTTACGTACATGTGGTTGTTCAGAAAAGACTTTTTCTGACCTACAGACAAGGTCGCTGTACTGTACAGCCAGTTGGAAAAACACATTTAGAAAAATCCCGTTTATCATCGCGAAATATCTTAGTTCCTAATCCGGCCAAGTATACAGGGTAGTGTCTGCGTCGACAACTCTTCTGGAAGAGGCTGAAGCATGTATGACAATGTTCAACTGACATCTGGCTTTTCCTCGCAGAAACCTGATACCCAGATAATGAAACAAGAATCAATATTTGCTGCAGGCAATTTAACTATCACCGGATCCTATCAGAATTATTATTATTACTATTATTATTTATATGTATTCTACTAAATAAAGTTAAGCTAAAGTTAAGTTATATTTACATAATAATTTAATTTTATATTTTATTGTTTATTAATACGCTGAACAAAAACTGTTTACAAAACACAAGGCTGAATTAGTATGACATAAGCAACATCATAATTGCATAAGTTACACCTAAATATAATAAATAGGTTCAATGTAACTGTTTAAATTTGTAAAACTCAGTTTTTTGGTTCAATTTTAATTTAAGAGCACCTTGTCTATAATAAAGATGTTAGATGTTAAAGTAAAAGAACAAAACGTAGTCAAAGAGTGGGAGTAAAATAATAATTAATTGATTAATTGATAATAGCGATTGCTTCTTGCAAAAAAGAGATTTTTAACACATATACTTTCTAAAGTAGGTGTTAAAAAAGTAATACGTATGGTGCTCTACTAATTGAAAGTAACGTTTGTTTCGTACATGCAACACCTTGTAGAAAACTATTGATATATGTAGTATGTGCTATACTTTGTATACTCTATATACATACAAGCGTGAATGGCAATTAATGTTCGAGCACTGTAGTCCATATGGAAATTGCATTTAAAATAAGTTGTTCAGGTGTAGTTGGACAAGTAAACGAGTCTACTGTTTCAGATGCCATCGGCTACTTGTGTCGTTATTTTCGCTACCGACCCTGCTTCCATATTTATTGCTTGCTTTAGTTTATCTAAACAACAAAAAGATACTTGTAGACAAGTAGGTCTTCGTATAATTAAAATGTATTTGCACGCACGAATGCATGTACCGCTGAAATTGCTTGCCGACTAGTTAACAGCTATCAAAGAGCTATAGACGTGAATGCTATAAATATCTGAATTATAAAACGAGGTATTAAAAAAAATGATTATTATGTGTGTTTATATTAGTTAGAAGGTATTTGTAATATAATTTCTCATTTACCTATAACAAATGTTTCTTAAATATTTTCTCCCTAATAAATAATGCTGTAATGTGGATATCATAATTTGCTGTTTAGGAGACATAAATAAACTTTCATCATTGGGTACGTGTGCAATTAGTATTTCGTATGTTTAATGCATGAAAAATAGAAACTGTTCACCATGACATAATTCAATAACGATCTGCATGTATATTTTTAAAATAGAATTGAGTAATTTAATTTATTTTACAATACGTTAATATAATATCGTGTTAGAGATATAGAGTCATTTCATGTTAACTACAAAGGTCACTCTTTTTAATTTTTCTAAAATCTGGGAAATACGTTCTGTTATATTAAAAATAAGAAAAATATGCTTACTTTTTTGACTCTTTTGAGCATTGTTTATAATAGGAGGTTTGAAAGTCTTTCAAAAACCTTGAAAATTGTCTTGCGCAGATGTTTTTGATTTATAATATCGTTCTATATTTAACTAATATACGGTATATCTATTTTACTTTTCCTTCATTTGCAATATATTTTAATATCCTCCTCAAGCAATCAAGATATCAATTACAAATAAGACTATGTAAAAAATACGATATTAGGTAGGTACAATGAAAATAAGAATGAAACACTTTTCCAATTAGAAGACAATTTCAATAAATTAATACGAGTAGTCTATAACTTCGTACATACGAATGAATTTCATTTATATTTTCATTGGTACCGTGATTTTTTTACATGGTTTTATTTGTAATTAGGAAATCTTTTGAGGACCATGTCATTGGCAGCTGTCGTAAATAAACATTTCGAGAGCAAATCAGAAAATTATTTTTTCTGAAAAATAAAAAAGAAAAGACAAAAATTAAGAAATATGCTTCCAATTCACTATCACTGAAATTGTTTTGAAAGAAAATGTGGCAAGCCTGTCATCTCAATTCTATACTAAACAGTCGCCATACTTCCTTTTCCTCCCTTTTTTCTCATTACAGATTGCAGTACTACAACTTTGTGGCGCTCCTACATCAGAGACTGAAGTTAAAGTAGAAGTTTTTAACCAGCGATCCATTATAAACGGGTAGTTATCAAACAAACATTAAAACTCTCACCTCACTTCTCTTCCAAGAGAATATAAGTTCATATACATCTCTAACTATAATGGAAAAAGAAAAACTTATAAATTTTTCTTGTGACAGGTCTCTAAAAACCGTTTTTAAGGATTACTCTTTAACTGACTTTTGGCTCAGCGTAAGAAATAAATATCCAGTTTTGTCAAAAAAAGCCGTTAAAGTTTTATTACCTTTTTGTACAACATATATGTGTGAGAAAGCATTTTCAACATACACTTAAGAAATAGATTAAATGCAGAACTTGACCTAAGACTTTCGGACATCGAGCAAACTTTGAATACCTTTGTTCCATCAAACAGCCTCAAATATCCCACTGAGAGTTTTCTTATCCCAAAAGCTATGAACATAATAGCTACGAACCAGTTTTATTCGTTAAATATTATACATTATACTGAATTCATTCAATGTAAACTTATTCAATATTGTAATAAATTTTATCAACAATCTATTTTATTGATTTGCCTACACCTACGTCATCATAATTACTATGCGGGGGGTTCGCCAATTTTTGCCGGTTGTAGAAGGGGTTCACAAAGAAAAAAAGCTTGGGAAACGCTGATCTAGATTGTGTTAGACAGTATATCCTATGCAGGTACACAGACACACTTGACAGCTACAGATGCATCAAGTCAAGTGTTTTGCTAGTAAAGTGCTCTCTTCTGTGGCACAATGCTACAGTTTTAGTAATTGGTAATTGGTTTACGTCTATCTAAAATTTAAATCGTAGTAAAGTAAATGTAATTAAAATGAAATATTGCTCTCTTATTATACTATCCTTTACAAGCTGTAACACTGAAAGTTAGTAAACTAATTATTCACCTGTAAATTTGTAAAGGAAAAACGTCCAAATACTAATCATGAAAATATCATCCTCTTATTTAAGAAGACATTACATATCTTGATTTGAATAACTAGAGGTGGAAAGTAATTCGATTCTTGTAACCGTTTTGTTTTATCTTACCTAGGAGGCAATTGAAGATAGATAAAAAATCTTGGGAAAATGTGAAACGGGGATTACGACTATGTTTCGGTCAGTGGTAGCGTTCGTTTTGGAACGCCAAACGTTCCAGTCGTGGCTGCGGCATTCACATAAATATTTCCGTCGGTGGAATAATTGCGTGTTTGGAAACATAAAATTTCGTTCATTAAAAAGCCCATGTACACGTGTAAATCGAGTTGTAGATAAGGATTTCACGATCTCCGCCTTAAGTAAGTTGTTGTAAGATAAGTTTCGATGAAGCGATAGCGTTCACTTCTTACCATCTTCAGTGTTTTCGTACTCTTCTGTTTTTTTTTTGCTACCGATTGTAAGTGCTCTCACTCTATTCCTTGCAACGTTCGATGAGGGACGGTAGCGATGTAATGGTACCAACATCGCGACCACGGCAACGAAGAGAAGGAAAGATTATCTCGATGACCAGATTAAAACGGTCACCGGCTACTGGGATCTGTATCTTACTGTTTGCAACCTCATTAGGGGGTGTCACATTTGCATATAATAGGTTTGGCATCCATATATGCGCAGTCACTGACACCATAGTCACAATGTAGTCCGCACATACACAATACGGATACAAACATACGTGCTGGATATTTACATAATTTAATTAAACATTATCGTCTTTTTCTTGTGCTCTCTATACTGACATCTTCATATGAACTGATTTACTGGTTCTCCAGAAAGCACTGAAAGTGTACCTATGACATAAACGATGTAACTACTAAACGCGTTTTAGTTTAGCTTCACGATCAATAATAACATAATAACTTATTTCATGTCGAGAAAGTAATACGGTGAAAAAGAAAACAAAATTAATGCTTGTGCGATTAAAGGCGATGTATGTACGTACCATGGTACAAAGGTAAACCTGGACAAACGCTGTATATATTACCTATATATTGCCTAGGTTTACTTCGTACTATGATACATCACTTGTATGTACAAGTACGAAAAAAAAACACAGTAGAGAAATTCATGCCTCTAAACAATATGAATTTTGGACTACCAAAAATTTAGAAGCCGAAGAACTCAACAACAATAATATATAAAATGTAATATTAGTTTTAATGACTTCTATTTCACTCACTTAAATGTAAACAATCTTTTGGATACATGAACTTATCCACAATATTTGGTATATTTTACACATCATAACAAATATCACCAACATTTACTTTGCTTATTCACTGTTCTGCACTTTCATAGTAGTTAACTAAGTAATTATTTCAAAACTTGTCAATATGTGTATAATTGTCACTATTTGCATATGCCTTATATGTACAATCCAGCTATTTGACTTTTAATTCAATGACGTTTTTGTTAAGTATTCATTTTTAAATTTCAATTTATATTTTAGTGTCAATAATTTGCATGTGCTTTAGATATTTAACAAATAAAGTGTTTGCATTTTAGATATTATTAAATCTTGAAACAATTGATATTAATCCAGTTTTTTAGAATTACAATGAAATCAAAGACAGAGAAAGTACGCATCCTCAACAACAACGAGCAGCTAAATCTAATAATTGTAAAAAAGAATATGGTATTATATAAGTCGGGGAAATTACTATGATTTGTGAGAGCAGGCGTTTTTGAAAATTGTTTTCTATGTCCAAAATACGGGGGTCAGAAAAATGCAAGTTATGTTCCCTACTCTTGTAATGGTTAAAAAGACCTACAGATCTCATAGTGATGTTATTGTATGCATTACTTTCATTAATTAAAAAAAAGAGCATTCGAAAAAACGATGCTTCCTTTATTTATTTTCTGATTGTAAGTTGCAAGGTTTTCGAGGAAAATGGCATGCGTAAGTAAATGTAGAAAGATTTCTTATGCAAGCCTATTTCTTAAACCTAGTAAATGAGTTGGCATAAGTACTTAAAATTGATAAAAAAACGGTTTTTTCTGCACAAAAATTCAATCTAAAATTTTTAAGTTGGTACGAAAAATATTTAATTGAGCCATATTGCCTCCAAACAAAAATTATAGCGATCTTTAGAGTAATTTACAAATATTGCAGTGAAAGTAGTTGCGTAATACATTTAGTAGTTAGTAATTTAGTTTTAACATTACATTACTATTTATTATATTCACATCATAATTCACACATAGTCAAAACTAAAATATTTCAGCTGCACAGAAAAGCCCTCTTTTTTCAGTTTTTTTCAAATTGGTTCTGCAAGTTTCTTCTCAAAACAGATCTCATATGTATTTTTTAGGCCTAATTCTTTTATGGTACGATTGTATTTTTTTCTTCTCTGAGCACACAACCGCCCTGTTAAGCTAACCAATAATCCCTTGTAGATACTTTCTATAAATGGTACAGTAAAATATGGAACAACTCACAGCAGGTCATATTGAGGACATTAGTGAACCTTAAGATACAATCAAAACTGGTGTGGGAATGTGTTGGAAAACTGAATAGCCTGACAGATCCTAATAAAGCCACTTCATTGTGGATGCCCGAGCACTTGCCAAATAAAGGAAACGAAAAAAAAACAAGGAATTAGTAGGAAAAGGATCATCGGCTTCATATATAGGCGGTGCACCTGTTCTAGGAGTGTTTAAAAATAAAGCATCACCGCAGGCAAGGAGTTGGGTTAAAGAAAAACACAAAGATCACTGGAATAATACAACTAGATATATTCATAGAAAGACCTTTATTAAGGGATCCCAAAAAAAATGCAACTCGGTAGGAATCATCCCCACGATCAACATTAGAGGTAACTACAGACTGTGTAATGGGATGACAGAGAGCGCTTACCACGTTCTGTGTAAATGCGAGGCTATGGACACAAAAAAACAGGCAACTTTTAGCAAGCCAAAAATGAATCCAGAGGTTTACTTCGAAAAAACAGACAAAAACCTGTACAGATTAGTACAAATACTAAAATATTGGAATGGTTGATACAATTTAATGGGTAAAAGAAGTGGGACACGAATTACAAAAAGCCAGGAGGCTATAGTGTTTTAGGAGACTTTATGTCAGACGGTTCCCATAACACAACTTTGTGGCTACTTTTCTGTTCGTTTAGAAATGCCAACTCAATGCTAGTACATCCTAATCTGTGGCGAGAAGTTTGAAATCCATATACATCTGGTTGCTAATTTATGATGCGGAAACATGGTTAACATATAAATCTCATGTTGAAATGTTTCCATTGAAAATTCTATCGCATTCTAAATTCCCAATTCTCTATAAAAATGTTAAAAGAGGTGCCGATACAGACAGTATTGCTAAGGCTTTAATTTCACTTGCGAGAATCGTTCCAGTGCAAACAGTTTTCTTAGATCATTTGAATCTGCAAGCTTTCTAAGTATTCCATCTATTTCGGCCATTATTATGATTAGGCTGTTGTCTCGTGTAATTGCATTTTTGCGCGACGCAACAACACATAACACTGACAAAGTCGCACAGAACAAATTAATATCAATTCTATCAGAATGATTTAAACCGGTGTATATTTAAGGTAATATCTAAGAAGTGGAAAGAAATAATACATAAAATTTTGCTGGGAAATTTTCAGATTTAAGAACACGGATCTTAGAAAATAAAATTTGGTATTATAGATTGTCTGACGGATCAGATTAAGAAAAAGTAGTTACGAATGACAGAATAATCGAATAATAGTATTTTTTCCGAGCTGTATAAAATCAAACTAGTTTTTTTTTGGAATTCGAAAGAATTCGATGAAGATTTAAACAATAGACCACAGAAACGGCTTTCCAAATTTCACAAAATTAAGCAGCCTTTCTCAAAATCTGTATTTCAAAAAATCATGGAAAGAGTTAGGTAATGAATAGATTTAAAAGTAGGAAAATATAACCAACTGCGCGAAAGGTTTTATATTATTTATGTTTTGTGAGTTGTTATAGTTATTTGACTTTATGCGATATTAATTAAACTTATAATAATGCCCATATTTCATTTTGCACATTCCACATGAGAGGCCGTACCTATAATATTTTTAATAAATTTTAATAATTTGAATACATTGGCGCACTAAATTTATACTGCAAGAAGAGAGAACGTGCTGGCTGTTAGAGCCATGTGATTTATATCCAACACTTTTACATTTTAAATAATAACATATTAATTTCATAAGGAGGAAAATGCAAATACAAAATTATGCCAGGCCTGCAATTATAAAATATTTGTATAAATTGGAATTGTCTAATTAAACATGTGTAAGATTAGAAACTACACAGACATAGGTACATAAATTGATTACACTGACGTTTGAAACTAACCTGATTCATACAATCAGAATAAAAATAACGGAATGTTTATGCAATTGCAATAATTCACTGTCCAGTAACGGACACGTACCATGCCGACTGTGAAATATCACACAGACCGTGGTCCGTGACTATTTTGCACGTCAGTATAGCCTCACAAATCGATCTGCATCAATTAAACAATTATCCTGTCCTTACAAATCGTCTTTAATCATATATCCGTGGCCCGTAAGTCATTCTAAAATATACATTTGCTTCGTGTTCTGCACCGATGATGGTACCGCTGAATATCAGCAACGACGATTTAAGTGTGGTAATTTCAACCGGTATGTTCAATGATTTTAGGACAATACTCCATTCAATTTCATTTTTGATAAATTTATGGGCTGCGCGGCTTGTTAGGTCTACGACTGTTCTTTCTTGCTCAGTATACTTCGTGTATTGGCGTTTATCTTAAGTTTCCAGTTAATAGTGTATCTGGTGCGTTTAAGGTGCATAGCCTATATACGTGTTTTACGCATGTTTCCAAGTAGTAATCAATTCTATTGAATAAAAGAAGATGACATTAAAAAAATATACACTGAAGGGCATTTTAGTCAGTATCTTATCATAAAAACAGCCCTTGAACCATCTTCAAACGAAAACTAGCATATATAAAACAAGCCGCTCTCCTAAACAAAACATTCAAACAGGTACACAATTTGAAAGAACTTATGGAAATGTTCAAGAATTTCGTCAAAAGGCAAATAAGAAAAAAAGTCTATCAATAGAAAATTTAAGGACATACGTGAAAATGACTGAGGTGAGCGTAGTTAAAATGAATAAAAATATTGTATAAATATGTAATTACTGCGATTTGTTTTAACTTACCTCATTCAATATAACAAAATCAAAGTTTTTTTTTTGTATAATACGTCTTGCACACATCAGGTTATCGTCTAATAGGACAGTTTTAATCTGTTTTTTTTTTTTAAGTCATCAGTCATTCAGAATTTCTTACACATAATCTTGAACGGTTAATGAAGCAACAGCGTAAAAAAAAGATAGAATTTGGGATTTCAACAATAAAATATAACACTTCCGTTTATATTCTGTGTATCTTCATTATTGACTGCAGAATCGATATGTGAGTATGCTCGCCCACACCTTTCATATGTTTCAGACCCAGATTGCTTGTTCCTTTCGGATAGCATAGTACCCTGTTGGCTGCTTTCCAAGCGACATCTGTTGGTCTTTCTAAAAATCTGCTTAGGTAGGGTACAGTTTGCGTTATATTTATTCTGGTTGTGATAGTTAGATATTAATTAAAATGTGTTTTCATGTAGGAGTTGCACGCTCCGTATTAAAAGATTCCAGGACCTTATCGATTAAAACACTCTGTCTTATCTTTAAAGAATTCTCATCAAGTTCTACCGACATTTTCTTCGTAATACAGATCCTAAATCATAGTTGGATCTGATTTCTCTACATAAGAAATAATACGCTGCGTATATAGATGTAATATTCGTCTTTTCACTGCTTTTCTCTTCCAGTAGTCTTTCCTTTTTCATCTGCTTTGAATACGTTTTCGTTTGTCTCATAGTTTTACTCTGCATTAGCTATTGCGTTTTTCTTAATTTTTAGTTGTACTCTCAACCACTGTCTTGGGTCCGTAACCGTTTAGTTAAATTTTCTTTTATATTTATTTATTATAACATAAAGACATTTTTCTTTTTTCTCTCAAAAATGCAATGAATCAGTGTACATGCTAT
Source organism: Protaetia brevitarsis (assembly GCA_004143645.1). Taxonomy (NCBI): domain Eukaryota; kingdom Metazoa; phylum Arthropoda; class Insecta; order Coleoptera; family Scarabaeidae; genus Protaetia; species Protaetia brevitarsis. Next base: position 88,419 of record RXPK01000567.1, on the reverse strand, counting down.
TTTGATTAAATATTAAGGCTTACTCTGAACTCACTTGAATTTTTTGTATTCGTAGATTGCAGAGAGTTTTTAAAGATGGCGCGCATACCTTACTGAGCTTACTAACCTTATAGAAGCTTTATAGCTTTGACAGTGAATGTGCAAAGCAAACTATTCGTATACTGGCTGCTAAGCACCTGTCAGTTTTAAGATAGATATGATATTATTTTTGTACTTTAGTGTTTCCTAAATTTGTTATCCATTTATTATAAAGTGTCTGTCATCATACAAGATACAAGTGTGTCCAAGTTAAGTGAAGTTAGAAGCATTTTTTTTGGAAATGTTTATTAAAAATGTTACTCTTCTTGGGTAGCTCACTTATAAAACACATTTAGATGAAAATCAGTAAAAGAACGACTGTACATCACTATATTCTTATATAGATGTAAATTATATAGATTTTTCACGTATAGTTGAATGAGGACACTGAAGTGTTTATTCGTGAAGTTGAAAACAAAAAGAAGGAATTGCAAAGTTCTGTAACTGAGAGAATAGTAGGTATAGTAATTTTACACATGTCATGACTTTACTTTTGTTTATACAGTAAAATTACTTACATTAAAGGAAAAATACTGGGATAATGTGAATTGTACGTGTATTGTAAAATTCTAAAAACCACGCTGCTGGTGTGCCAAAATACATCCTTAATTTAGTTTTACCTCATAAGATTAGTAACATACGTTTACCTGAACAGTTCTTTAAAAATAATCGCAAAGCAACGTAAATATTGTGTAACTTTCCTTGTAGTTTTTTCAGTGTATATAGCCACGTTTATCCGTTCAGAAACAAAAAACCCATCCACCCAATGACAATTAGATTTACTGCTTAACATGCAGTGCAGGTGGCACGGAAGGTGCACTAGTTAGTTAAAAATCAGCGCAGTGATGTTAGCAAATAAATTTAATTCCACTTTTCATAATTTGTACTTTTTTACACATTGTATTCTTTCTTGTAGAAAGGTAAAATTACAATTTATTAAAAACAAGATTCATTTTGTATTCGTATATACATACATATATATTGCCATGGAATCAGATGTATGGAATATAATTTAGAGCCATTTAAAACAGGTTTCAAAGCCAAATGAAGAAGTAATTGAAAGTTCAAGTGCATACTCGATTGCCTACTCTACAGGCAAATTTTGAATTTGTTAAAACTGGCTATAAAAATAGACCATCTTAGCAATAGGTGTTAAGTATAGTCTTAATTATAATGTAAACTTTATTTTTTACGTTAATTCAAGCTTACCTGGTATATTTTATATGTTTTGTTATATTTTGCTCGGGGAGATTTTTCATTCTTCGGGATGTTTATTTGATAACTTTTGCTGTATTCCCCTCAAACTAGAGTAAATTCTTAATGTCAGTTACTGGTTATCAATTCGAAATCAACGTTGGCTTACCTGACAGCTATAACAATCGAAAGCTGATTACTGGTAATTTTAGTTTAAATCCTCATTCTGCTAGTGGCCACGAAAGACGACAGTTGATAGTAAACTCCTATAACCTATAACTCCGATTTTTATGCCGCACTCTCAAAAATATCAAAGTTCCACAAAGTGTTTGCATTAAAAAATATCGGAGTTACACCTGAATAATTTAAATCCATACTTTGACCTGTATAATTGTCGAGAATTTCCTATAAAATTTCCTGCGAAGAATCCTGGTCAGAATACCATTCCAATTTATAACCGTTCCGGGAGAACTCGAATAGAACGTCCACTCTGACCCAGAGAATTACCTGTCCACCCGCCTACAGTGTCCGTTCGTATCCAAGTTAGTATCTCATCAATATCCCAGTATATCCCACCTAAAAGGGAAAATAATGATATAGTTTCAATTCCATATTAACCAGTAAATTAGATTTTTGTACTTTATTGTTCACAATACGTTAATTTGGGATTAGATTTATATGAACCGCCATTATCTTTAGTTATTTTAGGAATTTTTAATATTTAAGGGTTGTCTTCAAAATCACTAAAGATGGTATGTGATAAAATAGCTATTTTTAACATATATCGATAACACCGATAGTTATTTTTGGATATATAGATAACCCGGATTACAGATTTCTTATAACTTTAGTTTCCGCCATTCACGGGTAGATGGCTCTGATTTTCAAATGTTACTCTTTAAATTTGACGTTTCTTTAACCTCAGTTATTTAAAGTGCCAGAAAAGTTTGAATGCGTATTTTTGTATTAAATAATTTGTTTCATATAGCATTTCACATTCCAAAATACGTACCTGTGATTTAAGAATGTGTGCCTATTTGTTAGCAAGCGCCTGGAAAGCTAAATTGACAGTGGATTTGGTGCGTCTACAAGAGTCCCGCGTCACCTAGCAGGTAGAAGATCACTTTTCACAGTATTCACTCACTGCCTACAATTTAACATTATGTGAGTGAATTACAGTTAATTTTACAGATAACTCATTAATTCATTTACAAAAGCAAAGGAAAAGATAAAGGTGTTTTGTTATTTTTCATATTCTATATACCAAAATGCAGAAACAAAAAAATAGTACGTACGGGTTTTTTTTGCAGAAAAGTCTTGCTTATTTATTGGTTTAATACCGTTCATTTAATGAATAATTCAGTCATTAGATAAACACGAATTATATATATCAGTCACTGTTTTTATTGAAATGTGTGTAATTTTTTATAATTTCTATTTTTACATGTTTTAAAATGGTTAAATAACATTAAATATATGATAATTTTTTTTGTAAAAAGAAAGCAACTTAAATTCCATGCGTGTTTCAAAATATGTTTCAACGAGTTTATTACAATCTTAAGTGTTCATTGTTTAGTAGGTTTCGTTTATCTCGTGACATGAACATTATATGATAATTATTTGCGTTCATTTATTTATTAGATCTAACAGAGCTTTGATTAACCTAAATACCACGTAACTTTTTTGAATGACAATTCATCATTTATTAATAAATTACACTTGATTGAGAGATATCTTACCTATGTTTGTAAGCTACATAAGGTAATCAAACATTTTTAAATATGGTTTCGTCATTTATTGGCGACGATACCAACGGGACGTTACCACAACAATCTATCCACCCAAAGTACTGAAGTATTTAGTGTGTTTATGTTGCGAACGCGTTCGACAAGCTTACGGCCTAAGTAAGCGCCGCGAGCTTCCGTTCGCAGAGTGAGAGCAACCTAAGAGCAACAACTGATTTGGTACGGGTCGAGATGCCGTAATCTAAACAACCAAAGGCGATGTGATTCCAATGCTATACGCTTTAGAACAATCACCCAGTCAAATCTTGGACAGTAAATGATAATATTTTAAGCGTTTCTTAATCTAAAAACGGCATTTCAATAAATAAAAGAATCTAAATGTTCGTTTAATTTTCAAAAATTCATCTAAAGTACGTATGTGAGAACAAGTTTTGCTTGTATATGTCAGAAATGTAAGCAATGAAAGGCGTAAAATCTGAAAGTGGTGATGAGATCAGGTCCGCTGTAGAATTATTGCAGAATCCCCCTACACACATTACAAGATTAATTTCTTTTCGGTCCAATAATTCAATTAATTCAAAGCTGTGTAGGGAATGTTATGTTAAGTAAACTCCTCGCGCAAGGCTTAGAGTAACTAGTTTTGGAATTAGCGCCGCGTTTCCTTCCCCTTATTATTAAATGCTACCTATATGTATGTATATGTGATTGTATATACATGCGTATATCACTTACTACCTTAAATGTAATTTTATGTTTTACTTAAATTATTCCTTTTATGTAACTAAACAATTAGCAACTGATAGCTTAAGGTGGAAATAATTAACAAAATCCTATTATTTTGAAATCTAGAAATTGTTGTATGTAAACATGAAGCCGTTTATACAAGCCTGTTCTATATACGAGAGTGAATCAATAAAACCCGAGTAAGAAATAAAAACGCAAACTTCTTAAATTCTTTTTTTTTATTATTTTCAACATAATCTCTCTCTTCGTGGATACACTCTCTCTCAACGTCCTTGCCTATTTTTTTAAAACCTATATAAAAATATACGACGTATCGGGCTCTTCAAAATAGGCTTCTGTCTCGACGATGACCTCCTCATTTGAGCCGATTTTTTCCCCTGAGCCATATTTTCATGCTGGGGCTGAAGTCTCAGGGAACCAGATCGAGCGAGTGCGGTGGATGCGGCAGCAATTCCTAACGTAATTTTTGTAATTAGACCACGACGACTCCGGATGATTGAGCTGGTGCATTGTCGTGATGAAACAGGACTCTTTTCTTTGCGAAATGAGGCCGGATCTGTTTCAATTTATGGTTGAATCGGTCCAATAATTTACTATAGTACCACTCCATGATAGTTCTTCCTTTTTCTAGAAACCCTATGAGGATTATTCCTTTCATATCCCAAAAAATGGTTGCCATAACCTTCCCGACGGACGAAACCGTTTTGGCTCGCTTTGGAGCAGATCACCTGGCAAATTCAATTGTTTTGATTGTCATTTGGCCTCTGGCATATAGTGATGGATCTAGCTTTCATCACCGGTGATAACTCAACGTAAAAACTCCTGCGGATTTCGCTTAAAGACGTCCAAACACTGTTTCGAATTGACAGACGTATCCGCTTGTTATCCAGTGAAGAGTTGCGGCAACTATTGAGCCCACACCTTTCGTTTGACGATCATCGTTCGAATCGTCGCATTGACTTTTTTAACGATTTCTTCGGTAACCAAGTCTCCAACCCAACAGGGCGACCTGCATGCTTCCCATCAAAGATAGATGTACTGCCACGTTTAACTTCGTTAAACCAACTCACAGTTGTCATCGATGACGAAAAGTTCCTGTAGACAGAATCTAACTTTGCTTCTATTTCTTTGCATCGAAAATAAAAAACGAATTAAGAATAGATATTCTTCTTCTTCCATTCTACCGAAAAACACTGAATACGTTTAATACACATGGTTATTAAATCGAAACTAATCAATGAATCAGTTTGAAATTTTATACGGCGGCATTTGACATGTAGTGCAAAGTAAGTGTGTTAGTAGTATGAATACTATTTACTTAGACTAACTAGATAGATCTTATAATATATTATGTTCGTTTTTGAAAATGTTCATAAAATTTAATTTGAACCGCTAAATGCAGGATTTTATAAATTGCCTAGGATCGTGGAATAATTGCTGGTATAATTTAATAGGTAAAAGAAATGGGAGACTAAATACAAAAAGCCAAGGGAGTGCGGTGTTTTCGGAGACTCCATGGCGGACGGCTCTCACAAGAAGAAAAAAGATGTAGTCTACCTCCTGTGTTAGCAGGATTGATTCAAAAAAATTACATGCGGCTGTATTATTGTATGTTATGTAAGTTTGTAAGTTTGTATTGATTAGCGCGTAATTGAGGGTGTACAGAAAATCATCGTATAAATTTTTGTATTCTTCATTTTATTTTACTGTAATAAATGGTAAAACAACGCTCTTCTATCCAATACAGGAATTGCAATTATTAAAGAATTACATGTTAGTACATGTAATTCTTTGATAATCTAATTTTAGTAAAGCAGCATTCGCAGTATTTGAAACTATACTGCGGAGGCTGCAGCTATGTCCCATGACAACCCATTTCCAATGACAACATTTAAGACAACAAAATAAATTGTAATTCACCCGCTCGCTCCAATATTGGCGTAATTTCCAACACTGCACTGATGGGTTTATTCGTTCCCTCATTTCGTCAGTATTTAAAGGAGGCATAGCACATACTTTTTCTTTGATAAAATCCCAAACAAAAAAAATTAATGGATCAGGTTCAGGTGCCCGAGTGGACCATAATACTGGTCCACGACGACCAATCTGTCTGTTCTAGATTCTAGACGGTAAATTGGTTCAATAACTGTGTGGCTTATTAACCCCAACTAAACGTTAACAAAAAACCATCTTTGGTAACACTACTCACGAATTTGGTGCGGATTTTCCTCTGTCCGATAGTGACGTATTTATTGTTCCAAATAATATGTTTCAGAAAATCGTCATCACAAATTCTATTTAAAAGGGTCATGCAGAAATTTTGTTAGGAACTCTGGTGCTAATTGAGGAATCCTCGTTAACTACGTCTAAAATCTGCCCTATTACTTGTACAGTAGTAGTGTGCCGTGTGTCTTGTTCCTTGATCTTTATTTATTACATACATAGTGTAATGAAAGCTATAGTGTGTATTTACTGGTATGGTGGAGAAATGGAATACTTTGTTTAAGTACGAGTATGATCTACTCGTTCTTAAACAAAGTACTCTTTATGATTCGACATTTCTATCAAACAGCATACCTCGACCATACCAGTAGATACACACTACACCGGTATGCGGCAATATAAACAGCATTGAAATGCGCATGTGTATGTGTCATGCACTGAAACGTATCGAGTGGTTTCCGAACGTGGTTACAACGTATGTGAATGTCTTTTTAATGTTAGTTGCTTCAGGATGGTTCTCACTGTGGAAGAAAAAGTTTTTATCGTGGAGCACTATCTTCGGTCATACGGAAAAAGGCACGAAAACGTTCCAAGCTTAAAAGAAGTTGCCGACGCATTTAGGCCTAAGTTTATAAAACAGGCTCCGAGCAACGCCGTCATCTTAGCAGTTGTTGACAAGTTTCGTCGTACGGGAAGTGTGCATATTGGGCCCGTATTTCATTAAAGCAGACGATGGAACGCCGGTAATGTTGAAGTGCAGGAGGGCTACAGGAGAACAGGTTATCACACCATTTCTGCATGATCTTCAGCGATTTTGTCGTGCCAGGAACCTACCACGTAATCAACAATGGTTTCAGCAGGACGGTGCAACCTGTCACACGGCTAGGGAGTCTCTTCGAATGCTGCGCAATCATTTTGGAGATCGCCTTAGTTTGCGTGGCACTGATTTCCTATACCCATCGCACTCACCAGACCTAACACCACCTGATGCGTACATATGGTGAATACTGAAGGAGGCTGTTTCCCGTACCGACCCACCGTCTGACATTCCGAAATTGCGGGTTAAAATTCAACGTTTTTTTCGTGCCATGCAACGACCTGTGTTCACAGGCATGTTTGTGAACTTTCGCGAACGCTACGAATACTGCTTGAAACTGAACGGAGGGCATCTTGAACATGTGTTTTATCGAGAACGTCGTCGTGAATAATGTTTGCAACACGATATAATGTTAAAGTATCCCTATATAATGTAAAGTAAATACATAAATAATAAATAATAAACGTTTCATAATTTCAGTACTGTTTATTTTGCCGCATACTGTACAACTTGAGTAACACGTGCAGTATTATAGAGATTGCGAGGAGCTTTTTTTTCAAATAAAATAGTAATTTATGTGGCAAGTTACGAAATGAAAGTGTTTTAGGCACGCGACGTGGAATTGACACACCTCAAGTGCCTAAAACACTTCTTACATGATTTTTTCTACAGTTGCCAAATTTTTGTATAATAAATTGGATATAACTTGTCAAACATTTCTTGACATTATCAAATTGACAGAATTACAATTTAGTTTGACATTAATAGTTAGCGAGTGCAACAAAGTAGAACGCGGCCATTAAATCACATTGCTTTTACACACACAGTGCCTAAAAGTATGTCATTTCGAAACTATAATGACAATCGGAATATTTGACTTTATACATATATATCGATTGTGGAAAAAGATATGCAAATCCAGTCTTTTATACAAATATGATTTTTTTATAATACTTGTGTTACATTTGTTACCAATAGATTAAACAGCATAATATTAGGTGACTGCATGGAAAGTAACTGAAAAAACTATGGGTTGCATTTCTTAGCATTAACCCATTAGTGCCCATGTAAAGTAACGTTGTTATGCTTACTTATGAATACCAACATAAACGTCAGCATTTCAGTAATTAATAAAATGTATTTCTTTAATTTAGATTTAACACCTAGTGACACCATCGAAAGTATTTATTATACTCATAGATAATAAATACGTTAAGCCTAATACACAATGCAAATATATTAAATATAAAATATAAGCAGTAAAATATAAAATAAGAATAAAAATTCTCTCAAAATACATACTAGAATTATCAAGGATGGATTACCAGGCACCAAATCTATTAACATGTCATCATCACAACATGTTGGCAGAAATATATTAATAAAACGACATGTAAAGCAATGTAAACTATACAAAAACAAATATAATCTGTAAAAACACTATTTTCACTTGACATTTCCCCAAAGTGCACTTGTGCACTCTGATTAGTCAAATATAAAACTTAAAGATAAAATTTTCGACCGTCGGAAATTAATATTTAATATTTATACCTTATTTTTTATATTTGCCGTCTGTATTAATACATTAGCTCGCGTTTGTTGGATATTATATTTTATTCCTTATATTTTATGTTTATGTTTTATATTCTATCATTATGCATTGTGTATTAGGCTTCATGTTTTACTTAAAAAAATGTGAAACTAAGGCGATAATCGCGAACAACTTTGTTACCCGCATATTTTTGTTACACCTGCAGGAAAATAAATAAGAGAATGCGTTGTAAAATAATTTAAAAAGAAAAGTTCAGTTAAATAAGGGCTGGCCTAGTGTACACTGTTGTTCCCTTCATTTTCTACTGTAAATCTTGGGTAATATGCATTCTTCAGAGCACTCATTACAGAAAAACTTTTAAAGTGTCCATGTTACGTATACCAGTTTTTTTTTTTTTTCATACTTTGTACCGCAAAGTAATTGTGAATGAACCGAATACGATTTTAAAAAATTATAATGCCGGTACGCCTGTATGAATTATTTATTAGATATAAACTGTTCATTATCGTCCCTGTACGTGAAGAAAATTCACCATTTATATATTTATCCAATAATACAATGGCCGGCTATCGTTGCTAAAATGTAAACTTTGTAAATACAAGTTTAAGGAAAGAGCCGAACGTAGTTCTCTCGGAGTTTATGACTTTGATAGTGGCCGTATAGTGTAATTTGCTGTTTCTTCGAACATCGTACTTCGTCGATCGTGGCCACTATTTTAAAGGATTCTACCCGTGCACAAGTTAAATAATAGACTTAGCTCGTGCAGTAAAAAGGTAATAAATAAAATAACAATGGCAACTAAAGTACCACAATTAAAATTGGAAAACTAACAATGAATTGCTTGTTGCCTTGTAATGTTGTACGGAAGTACATAATCTAGTTGTTTAATGTTAAACTCTAATTTATATGAACTTAAAATATGAATCGCATTGAAACTTAAAATGTAATTTATGTTTTGAAAATCTTTAATTAATTTTATCAAAAACATTTTTTATTTTTTATTTTATTTTTCAAACGAATATATAAGTTTTCTTTGATGAAAATAGTCAAATCTTTTATAGCAAAAGAATAGTGCGACAATGGCCTTATTACTTATTATTTGATATGATGGACTTGGAAGGCTCTGTTTACTCAAGAATCGAAAAATCGGTTTTAATACAAAGCTTAGCTCCACAGAAGCATTTATATGCGAAGAGAAACAAATATACCATAGTGGTTGAATAAATTAATATTATTTAATTACACCGTTATCAGTTTCACTTTTATCTAAGTTTTAAATAATAAAAAGGATATAACAAAAAAGCATAGAATGTCGCAGTGAACAGCCACACGATTTCCAGATGATGTAGGAGACCTCTGCATTTGGAAAGTGTTTCAAGGCATTTTTCTTCGGAATTAGGGAAGTAAAGATGATCAGTAGTGAGACACCTACCATCGAAATTAAATATTAGAATTTGAATATTAAATATTTACAACTGGTATTGACAGATCAAAGTTTCAGTTCGAAAGAACATTTTTTTACAGTGCTTTACAGTTATTTTGCCTAAATTTAATGTAATAGTGCTCTTATATGTATTTGCAATCCAAGTGCATTGATATGTCAGCAAAAGATAGGGAAAAACGCACACCTACCTTTATTTTATAATGAATGTAAGGTGATTCCATAATTTTGCAAGTATTACTTATTTCAATTTAGTTTAAACATTACATAACCTCATTGGTTACATGGGCATTCTCATATATTAAATATCCTATATTTCCCTCAGCCCAGAAATTAACGGACTTTTCTGAGGCAGTTTGCAGCCTTTGCGAAGACAATCGCTATCGATGTCTGTTAGAAAATTTCAATTCAAAAGCGTTCACTAGCCAATCTCCATGAGAGGCTGACGTGTCTCGAATAATTTTTTAAAATTTAACGGCTATTTTGATAAAATCGTATTTATTCCGAATTCCAACTTAAAAATTATGGTTATTGTTAAACAAAGTTTATCATATTAATTTTACCCATTGTACCCCGCATTTTACCTAAATAATTGTTGGGTAAATTTTCTCCAATGACGATTTTCCAATTTATTTTTGATTTATTCAATAATTATTTTTTGCAAACAAATGCAAAAAAAAAATAAAAAAAAAATGTTTTTATTCGGGCTGGGTGCTACCTTGTAGCATTACAATACATATGTATACAACAATGAAATTCTTACATGCTTTCCAACACAAATGCTAAATGTTATAATATACGGTGCACAAGTGACCAAGATATTCTGCAAGCTTATTTGCAGAAGGGCCGGCCTACATTACACCCCAAAAATAGGAGGTAACCCAGTTGCCACCTATTTTTGGGGTAATTTTACCACATTTTTTTAGGGTGTACTTAACTTAGAGATGTCACCAATTTGGCTGCTTTATTAGATGCCTAGCAGATATGATCTAAACATATTAGAAACGTTACAATAACCTCGCCGTCTGGCCTTATAGATTAATTTCGTCTGATATAGACTAAATCATTCAACTTGCCACCCAAAGTATGAAAAATCAGGCACATGTCAACATAGCTATGATGCAGCATATACATGATTATACTAACAATCAGTTTTTAAATAAGAACATGGATAAATGCCAGTCTATATTAATCCTTTACCTGAACTGCTATGTTAAGTTAATAGTTACATTACCGTTGTGCTGACTTATTTTATATAAAACGAATAAAGAGAAATAGAATACATCTCTTGCAGACACGTTTGAAGTTTTAAGCACTTGACTTACTAAAATATCTTTAATATTTGCTGCACTTACTCTGTTATGATTTCTTCTTAGTTTACTAAAGGCTCCACATGTTTTTAAATTCACTTCCGGTCTGCAAAAATTCACACGGTTGACGTCGATCTCGTATACAACCCCAAATAACATTTAGCGGTGGTTCTTAGAGTTCTTACATAACAATGCATATTTTAATCTTGAAACATGTCGTATTTTTCTTCTAAATTTCTCTATAACTTAATAATTAATGAATAAATTAGATAACAAACGAATAAAACACGAACCAGAATGCAAACAAATAGTAAGGCAGTAAAACAATCTAGATAATACAAGAATGGGCGAATATGGATGTAAATTTATTATTATTAATAAAACAACTTGAAGTGGTCTTCTAAAGTAGTTGAAAAAATAAAATTACAAATATCGTTATAGCTTTGTTATATCTGTAAAAGTAACAAGTTATACATCAATAAATCACAAAATTATGCTCTTTCTGATTTTGCCCTGTGACTTTCTTTAAAATAGGAAAATTTGTGTAAAAACCTGGAAACGTATAAATTTTACATAAGTTTCGTGGAAGTATTTGAATTTTACGTAAAAATATGCCTTTACAATGATAAAGTACTTGACGTCATGTGAATTTTCCTTTATTTAGCCGGCCCTGTGTCTCACCGTTTACAAATTCAAATGAGGACGTTAATTATAACACTTGGTATAATAAATTTCATTATTAATTAGACCGATTGGCAACAAAGCAAAACAAATAAAAAAGTGAGTAATCTATTCATATTCAAAATGCAATTTTAACTAGGCAACATGCATAATTAAATTGTAATAATGAACCAAGTCTTAATTTTCAATAAATAATGATAATAGCATTGCAAGATTAAGAACAAGAAAACCACATTAAATTATGATGTAAGTTTTGCTCAATGTGGGCATAATGAAAAAAGGGTAAATTTAAAACAGCATCAATATTAATTATGATTCTTGGTTTAATAAGAATTTCTTGGAAATGAGTATTTCCTATCATTTTATTATAAACAACTGCAAAAGTTAGTAAGTTTACGTATTACAACACCATTTACACGATAGTGAATCGCAATTGATAGTGAATTATTCTGTACATACAATCTTATTACTAGAATTTTATACAATTTCGTATTAAAGGGAATTTCATTACCTACGCAATTCTATCCACAGAAATTACTGAAATTGCACTTACAATTCATGATATTTAGGCAAGGTCATCAGAGAATATTTATGAAATGTTGCATTGCTATTTCACGGGGTCATGTAAAATTATACGAAATTAAGGCGTATATTATAGTTAAACTGCCCTCATGGACACGATCATTTTCACATTACATCCTAAGTCTACGGAGGTATACCAAAAAGGGCATTTTATTATGAAGAGAGGCAATCGGTCTGTGATATAATCGTTAAAATTAATTCTCGATCCTACTCGCTGCACATTTTAATGTTTTGTTGCCGTTATTATTTTCTTTATCCCTTTTAATTCTCCACCATTACGTATTTGATTTTATACGGTTTGGTAAAAGGCAATTTTGGGAGGCCACATATATAATAATACGGTACGATTGATTGGTCGTCCCAGGTTTAAAGAATAATAATAATCCTGATCGAAATTGATCTTGTCCCTTCATCTACTTCGTTTATTGTGTTTTAAATTAGGTTGAGCTATTAGTCAGGAGTAACCTTTTTTATCTTCTTTATGACTTTCTTTCTTTGTATCTATTGGTATTCCGCTTTGATGGGCCGGTTAACTAACGCAGCTGTTTTGCACTGGATCAGAGCAGATAAAGATTATTAAATACAGAATGCTATAGAGTATTTTAACATAGTTTTATTAGTACTCACTTTTTAACTTCGTATATAGAGATAAATTAATAAGAAAAAGGAACAGAATAAAGAGTTCATGCAAAAATTGCAGTTTTTGTTTAATATGGTGATGATGTCAGTCTTCTTTATAAAGATCGTTTAATTGTATATAGTGAAGGAATATTTAAACAGTATTAATTGGAGATAATAATCAAAAAAATATAATTTCAGCATATATGTCTTTGCGTTATATGAACTAAAATAAAAACGGCAGAACGAAATGCAAAATACATATACACTGAAAAAAAGGAATGAAACAATGCGAAAAATTAAAAGACAGGAAAACTGTTCGTGAATTGATAAAGTAGTAAAGCAAATCAAAGAACGAAACAAAATATTTAAAAACATTTCAACATCCACATATCGAAAATTGCAAAATAAGCAAAATTTTGTATGGTGGCTTAAGATGTTAAAAAATCTTTAGGAATTCCTATCTTTTAGTGGATTGGATTAAGGTCAAATTTGACAAAACAAAGATTAATTAATTAATGAGACTTATCTGTAGGATAAACAGAATGGCATGAGAAACTTTTATAAGCATGAACTGTAGATGTCGCTGGTAAAGCTCTACTGGATATATTAAAAAGTAGTCTCAATTTAAGAAATATATATAGCGTCATTTGGATCAAGACGTCTTGTACTATCAACTGCTAGGGATGCAGGATTTTATTCGTCCATCAACAATTTTGTCCATATTCGGGAATCACATTTTTGATTTTCCTAATTTATTTAGATTGAACAGTCAATTCAGTTTCTATGGGTTCAGAAGATTTTAAAATATAGGCAGTCCATATATAATTATTAGTTGTAGTAGCATCGATCAATGTTTATAAAGTTTTACTAGTTCCAAGTATTTTTCCAACTTCTTGTTCGTTGATATTTTTAGATGAATTGGACCTATGTATTATCAAATTGAGATAATTTTCAGTTCTACCTTTCTCTCTCTAGCATTCATGAATTAATTGTGTTTCAGTGTTTAATTAAAGATAATGCCTGAAATATACTCAGAAAAATACATGCATTTCAGGTCTTTTTGTATGTAAAATTTTACATTAATCTTTACGTTCGTTCAAACGTAAAGATTAATATAAAGTTATTTTTGTTGATTGGAAAGTAACATTTGTTTGAAGTAAAAATACGAATTAAACATCCATTTGTGTTAATAAAAATATAATTAACTGTTCACTCAAGGCATAAAATATGTTGATTCAACAGTTAAATTGATTTTATATAACACCGTAGTATATTGACACTGTAAAATATTGTATTTGATGAAAAACAATAATTGTTTGGTATTAGTAATATCTTATTTAGAACAAGTGAAAATTTATTTTAAAATTACAATTATTTTATTCATTCTAAATATTCCTTTTTATTTAAAGATTTTTTTTATGTATTTCTAAATAAATACAATTATTAATCTAATCAATGAAAATCTTTGGTAATTACCAGTTCTAACTACCAAAAATTACGAAGCAGAGTCGCCTCCCGTCCCCCCCCACACTGGAGGACAAATTGCCTGAGTCAAGCCCAACCGTAGGTGCAATGAGAGAGCTTCGTACTAAAACTGCCACCTTATTGTTCATATGATAGCCCCTATGCCAGGTAAATATGAAGTTGCATGCTCTTCATGCAAATCATATGGACAAATCCCAAAGTCATCCCCATGAGTTTCGTTGTGCGCCATCTTTCGATCAAGTGATAGCTCTACGACCCTATAAATAAACGCTGCAGTATAAAGTTTAAAAATGTGTTAATAAAGGTGAGTTTTGCATGAATTTTGTAAAAAAAGGTTTCACACCTCAAAGTCCGCTAAAAGTAATACGCAATACACTTTAACATAATTTGAATGTTAGATAGAACATAAAATATATTGTTTTAACGTGCACTGTATCCAAGGAAAAAATAGTATTTGCTCCAACAGCTTTTAAAGCTTTAAAATTTTAACATAAATTTTATGCTGATTTTACAATCGATTTTTTTTTGTTGAAGTTGCTGGATATGTATTTGATTTAAACAAAATAAAATAACAAAAGATGTTTTGTTAAAGCAATGCATCTATTTTTCTACAACTACAATGTTTACTCTTGTATTAGGATACGTTTTGTTTAATATAAATAAGGAAGGTATCATTAGAAACCGTAGGGATTAAATAGTTGCATGTGCGCACGATATTATAGTAGTCGCAAAAAAAACTGTAAAATTATAGATGAAACGTTGATGGAAATAGTAACAGAAAGAGAAAATATGGCACTAACAATTAATACAATTAATACCGCGAAACTAAAATGATGAGATGCAAGGCAGGGAATATTCAAAGAAGTTAAGGGGTTTTTAAATTTGAGGAAGTGGATACCTTTAAATACCTGGCACAACACTGAGCAGAACAACCGAATGAAAAATGGAAGTTACTATAATAATAACTGGAGAAGAACAAACTATAAAATTTTGGACACAATAAAGGAAATGGACAATCCATCAAAGTAGTAAGGGTAAGGTGACTAGGCACGTATAGAGATTGGAAGACAGCACAGCTAAGGCAAGTGCTGGAATGGTAATTCGACAGTGGAGAAGACCAAGATCGAGATGATTGGACGAAGTAAAGAGGAATCTAAGGGAGATTGGAAAACACTGGTATAATAAAGAAGTACACCTGGCGCAGGATAACAGCAGCAATGAAAGAGAATATGTTAACGATGTTTGATCCACTTCAATAATTGGATCAAGACGGCTGTTTAGGAACAGCGAGCCGATGAACTTCACAAGCAATATCTCCTTAAATGAAATTAAATTATAGAAGCTTATGTATAATACTTTTTTTTCAAACATATATATTTCTTTTCGGAAAATAATATTTTTTTTCAGAGTAATTATGAGCATACATGTACACAATAGGTATATGTATACATAGGTGCAATTTCAACATAATTTTTTCACTGAAAAAAAAACAATAAATAAAAATACAAGGAAAAGAAAACAATTAACAGAAATATATCACCATCCCTCCCGTAATTTAAAAATGAATATTTAAGAAAACTTCACTGGGGAAAGCCATAGAATTAGCAGTGAAATAAAACCTAATACCATTTCTTCCGCGGCATCACCATCATGGCATTGTAAACTTTAAAATCCCGCCGCTTTGTAGTAATTCCGGGAGCGCTATAATTGTGGTTCAGATATTAGCAATAAGCTGATTTTTTATTCACCCTGTCTCTCTTATCACCCCCCTGAAAAAAGAAACACGGAAAGGAACCTGGGAGAACTATTGTTTGAGATCAGCTATTGCTAATCTCAAACCGACGACCCTCGAATATGTTTCTTCCGTTCGAGGTGCATAAGGGTGCTTATTGGGCTCCTTCAGCGGGAAAAGATACAATATGCCGGCCATAACACTAAAACAAAATGAGGAGCCTCGCCGCAAGAAATTCCTGAATATTTTATAATTCGTAACAGAAGTCGCCAACTTTTTGATGAGTGTATCCAATTAAATATGAATAATTTAGTTAATGGTGACATTACTTGTAATTGATATCCTGACTGCGAATCCTAATTAGATTTTTCTTCGCGCCCCCGAAAATGAATTAGAGAAGTTTTTAGTTGCAAATTTAATTATATCTCGTCTCTGTAAAGCAAGTATAGGCAGCCAGAGGATAATTATAAAGGTAACAATAAACGCAACTAGGGATATAATGGCACCTTGGTAGTCCTAGCAATATTATCGTAAACTTTAGGTACGTAAAGGCAGGAAATTTTAAATTTAGGTATAGACTACTACATATTACCAAATAAATTTCTATAGATTTTCTTTGGAAAAATAATACAGAGAATTCTTGCTTCACTAATTTTTCATTCTTCTGGAGATTAAATTTGTTAGCTGCTTAGTAGATTAAATTATACAGGAACAACTTAAATGATATGATTTTAATCAATTAATTGATCTAATTTCAGTAATCCTTAATAATTCATTAATGTAATCAGCTGATGATTATAAAACAGCTGCTTCTATTTACACGGAAAAAATATTACCTAGTATAATACATCTGCACCAATATCTCTGTAATTATCACTAATGATTGATACATATTTGTGAATCGTTATTCTTTTCCAGATAAAAATTATGTATCTCCGTTCACATATGTACCTTGTACATGGAATATGAATCTATAACAATGTATTTATAAATATAACAATTTTACAGACTCATGCTATATGCAGACGATTTTTTTTAATACATTTACAACACGAAGATCAAATCTACTGTTTTTATAAATTTACTTGCAGCGAGCATGGGGTAACGTGTACTGTGTCAAGGATAGTAATAAATAATAGTAGCCAATTAGAGTTAACATTGGCATAAATACTCTTGTAGATTAGTATCATATTTTAAACAAGTTACTGTTCGTATCTTTTCTAATTAACGTCAAAAAAAAAAAACTTAATTACATTTATGTGTATAGCGTATGTTAACCAGATAATGAAATCAACAGTGTAAAGAATAAATACCTATGATGGAGTATAGCATCAGTTGTCCATCAATTAGTATTTTGCCTTATTAAGTTAAAATGGGGGTTTACTAACCCCCGTAGGTATTAAATATCACAGTGTATTACAATTTTTTAGAGCATGCTTCTTGAAAATTTTGGTTACTAATATAAGAATGGGCTTGTAATTAAAAAACCGATTTGCGATTTGACAAATATTGTTTTCAGAAGTTTATATTGGGTATATATTTACATACAGGTTGTCCCTCAGTCAAGTGGCTAGATTTAAGGTGGAGGTACTTGACGTAAGTTTGAATAAAATGCCTTAATAAACTTTGGTCCTTCAAATGACTCGTTCGAACACTAATACTATCTCGGAAAGTATGGTTGATACAAAGTCGCTTAAATCGGGAAAAGTTGCTTATTTTAGATACTGGTAAGATGTGTTAAAAAAAAAGCTAATTCCGAACGCTTCCGAAGATACGCGAAAGAAACGGAAAATTCGATGTTTTGCTTTATTTACACCACTACCTTGAGTTTTAAGAATGCAAAAAAAAAATTGAAATTTATTTGTTTTAAAATAGCCTGGCTATAAGTTCCTGTAATCAGATTTACAATACAACGTTTCGGCTCTGAAGAACCATGATCAACCTTACTTTTTAAATACGGCCCCGTATATCTTTTTACGTTTCTGCTATATTTTTCCGCACTAAATACGGTGACATAATAATTTTTTATTTTATTTTTTTTTTTTCACGCTACTTACACAATAATTAGATAAGAATAATGTTTTAAGGCTATATGATACGAAACATAATTCGGTAGAGAAAGCTCAATATAATTATTGATCAAATTATGTAGAAAGAAAACCTGAAAATAGAAATATGAGTATGATATTGAACCAAAATTGTGGTCAAAATTTGTTGCAGGCGCATGTGTTTTAGCTGCGTCGAAATTGATGTAAATAAATAAATACAGCTACCTTATTGTGATACAACTTACTTTTTATCGCATATAGACATAATTCAAGCAACAGTGAAACGTGTTGCCGTGATCACGTCATTCTTTTTATTATACCCGAAATTATAAAGATTTCCACAAAACTCAACTATATTCATAAATAATATAGCTATATTAATAGATAAATATGTTAGAAAACCTACAAAATGAAAAAATTCATATGCAAGTTATGTTATAAAAACTGAAAATAAACAAATAAACCACTAAATAAACCGAGAATCATTGGCGTTTCTTTAGTATTTCAATATTTATCTCTTTAACTTTGAGTCAAGACTTTTGTCTTCGATGGTATATATATTTTATATATTAGATATTTTTATGTGAGTAATTACATTATAAATTCTCTACCAAATTATGTATCGCGTCATACAGGCTTTACTCTACCTGTGCATTTTTTCCCATTTATCCGATTTTGCAACTCTTATACATGTGTCCCAAAGTCAAGTAATAATGCCTTAAATGTCTAGGCAATTGTGAAAAAATAACCTACCATTTCTAAATTATAAAGAAAACAACAGAATGTCTTCTATTAAATGGGAAAAAATTCTGTACTTTAGAGAAAATACATAGAAAATTAATAAATGTTTAAAAGAACCGTTATTTTAAAATGTTATAAAAAAAATTAAATTCAGCGAAACGAAACAAACGGAATGGCATCACATTATACAGTTATTATATGAAGTTGCAAAAATTATGCCTGGTCTCTGAAAGTATTTAGAACTAGGTTATTCATAACGAACCTATATTTTTTGCAGTTTTGTTTTGAGCAACATTCAATGGAAATTTTTTATATGCGATATGTAGTAATATTACACACAATGTTTCATTTTTTGAAAATTTTTGCTGCATTAATTATTTATATACTAAAATTTAGTCAAAAACTGTAATGAAAATTAAAATCGGAAACATGAGATCATCATTAATTTCCAGTACTACTAGTGTTTCCCGATAAATCTTCGAGTTTTATCACAAGAAATGGCAGTTCGCTTTATAAGGCCTGTGGAATCACTCAAATTTACATTGAATTGAATGTTACATCAGATTCCGATCAGCAGCGACATCTACATGACATTTGAGATCATAGGAACTAAATTCTTAGCACGTCATAAATAGTAATGGCGGGCACAGCTGAGACACTCTGGTAGGGTTCATTTTACCGCTCTAGGACGATAAAGCGCATTACATTTTTTTCTTACCTCACAGTTACTTCCTATTCCTTTTTCCTTTTTGTTTGATCTTTACTTTTTATTTAATTTAGTTTCTTTTTTCTTGGAAATATTGGTTAATTTAATCTGATCAATATTCCCAAGAAAAAGAAATAAGAAATTTCCAATATAAAATATGCATATTTTTTAATTTAGTTTAAAAACACATTTATCGATATTTTCATTGTCGTTGTAATTGTTTTTAACGAAAAATCATCAACAAAAAAATCATTTTGACATAGACTTAACATTGAGTTGAGTTGTCGAAACGCATTTGTCGACTACTACATTGCCGTGTTTTTTTAATAAGACCTAAGATTTTCATCTACAAAACTATAATATAAATGTCGTGGGTCAGGTACTTTACATTCATCACGCCCTTATCTTACAAAAGCTGTCTGTAATCGGACTTAGTGATTCTTTAATTACTCTATTTGGTAACTACCTAACATCCAGAATCCAAACTCTTTGCTACAATGGTTATACTTCGGAATTATACGTTGCAACATCAGGTGTTCCACAGGGCTCAAATTTGGGTCCTTTGCTGTTTTTGATTTTTATCAATGATCTTCCCGGCGTCATTTCGTCTCACAAACTTTTATTTGCAGACGATTTAAAATTATATCGAAGCATCAGCGATTCTAGTGATCGTACTGCTTTGCATTTAAATCGGCTCTCTTCATGGCGTGAATCCAATAGCTTGCCCCTGAACATAGAGAAATGTAAGATTGTTACTTTTACTAGAAAACTTAATTTCATAACGTATAATTACAATATAGACAACGTCAACTTGGCCCGGACCGATCTTGTTAGGGACTTGGGTGTTTTGTTTGACCGCAAGTTAACTTTTACAAATCATATTGAAACAATATCTAAGCAAGCGAGACAGAGCCTTGGGTTTGTTGTTCGCCATAGTCGATGCTTTTCTAATGTATTTCTCCTTAAATCTTTATACTTTTCTCTGGTAAGATCGCGGTTAGAGTACGGAAGTCTTATATGGTATCCATACTATATAGAATCCAAATGTCAATTGGAGAAAATACAGCGTAGATTTGCTAAATTTTTGTGGTTTCAAATTGATAACACCTATCCACAGACGAACTTCGACCACTCTATACTACTATCTCGCTTTGATATGCCATCGTTGTCATATAGGGGTATATGTACTAGTGTATGTTTTTTGTTCAACCTAGTCCACGGCTTTGTCGATTGTCCTGAGCTTTTGGCCCAGTGCAACTTCTTGGTGTCTCGAATGTCCACTAGACCCTCCGCTGCCTTCTATTTACCGTTTACTAGAACCAATTTGATGCTCAAGTCGCCCTTATATGTGATGTGTAACAACTACAACAAAATCTTTCACATAAATGATATACATTTCAATAGCTTAAAACAGTTAAAGTTATCCCTCTCCGAATATTTTGACTAGTTTGTTCCCTAAACCGTAGTTAATTTTTGCTCTTATTGCTATTACTGTAAGTTTACACTGATTGTTAACTTTAGTTACATTAGTTGACCTACTTCTATTTTATTTATTTTTTATAGTCTATTGTACATTGTACCTATATTGTTCTGTAATTGGATTTTATTTTTTATCTGTTGGACAAATATATATTATTATTAATATATATATTATTATTTACAGTGCTCGAACTCGGAACAGAGTTCTCGCGCTGTAAAGATATCGCCTTACTATAGTGCGTCCTTCACAGGCGGGCCGCATTGGGGCGCGGTTGTGCTCATAATGTATGACGGGCGATATTTTGCGACCCAACCCGACCCCTCTAGTGGGCGCTTACCTTAAATGATACCTACCGCACCCTAATGTAGAATTTTATTCAGGAATACTTAGTTCAAGAAAGTAATTCTCTGTATGGGTGTTTAAGTCAAGTGGAAATGGCTATTTTCTGCTAATAGAGAAATATACCCTCACCTCCTACTGAGTGAGATTTTCCTTGTTTTTCCCACTCACCGGCAAATGACGAGAGATGAACAACTTAAGTGGTCCCACTGCCGTTGGCGTAATGATAACTCATGACCGTTCCATGCATCCTGTAGTTGGTGAAAGCCGCTGGGAAATGCTTAAGATGTTAATATTATTATTGCCGTAACCAACAAAGTCGAATAAGTTAATTCCTTTGCTTAGATCAATTCCGCCAAATTTTATTAATTTACGGGTATGCAAAATACATATGCGCACGTTTAGAGCACAACATAGCAATATACATTAAGTATGGATACGACACCACGCATCTTAATCCCTATACGATTTTGATCTTGGAATACATACCAAAAGCAATTCTCGCATCCTCTGTCTTTTAAAATATTCATACCTTACGATTTAATTCGACGTAATCAAAGTGTGTAAGTCTCAAGTGCGAAATAACCAAACATTATACCAGACAAGATAACAAGACGGGCGCGTCAGGTTATATAAAATCACATTACTACGCGGCTTTTCCTTACTGCGGCTTATCTACAATAAGTTACAATTCCAATTTGCATATGTAACTATGGCTGTATCCCGTATGTATGTCGGCGCCTGTGTGCGTGCGTCCTATATGTGTATATATGTATGTTCCATCATCATATTGTCGAGACAATCTCTTCTTTTATATTGTGCGACGTTCTCTCCAGATGATCTACGTACCCCTCTAGTTTATCGTAGTCTGTGCTGTGCACCCTTTTCATATTTTTAATGTGGGAACTTTTACTTTACTTCGACTCTTTAACAATGTCGTAAAATACTGATATTTTACATTTTAACAAGTTCGACACTCTTATTCTTTTATCGGATGCAATAAAATTACCATTCCATTTAGATAAGTAGCTGTATTTTTCGAGCAAACTCTAATATTGGGATATTTATAATGCGGAAAATATTTCGATTTTTCTGTAGCAAAAGAAAGTACAAGACCACCCATATGTCCACATTTTTCCCGTTTACGTTAAGAACTTATTATTATTATTTTCACATATAAAGGATCATAACCAATCAACCACATTGATTAAACACATACATTAATATTAAAACTAGCAATAAATTTGAAACCCACAATTCGTAATGAAATTCACGATTACTTTATAAACAATATTATTTATTGTAGGATAGGTACTATACGGCTGTTAAAAAATATATAATAAGCAATCGAATCACGTCAGTGTACCTCATATTTTGGCAACCCCGGAAATAAACGGTTTAAGTCTACCATTTCGTACGCCCCGCAGGAGCAATATGACAAATCAATTGTTCTTAGGAGTGAACGATACCAGCTGATCAAGTCAACAGTTGTCAGACAGACTCCTCGCCTCTTCGTTTTAATATATAGACTTGTAAAACTGGCTTCTACTAGTGCCGACATGTGTGTGTCTTTCTCATATGGGCGGTATAATTGTTCAACTAAAAAAGACTATACTGATCACATACGGCATAGTAGCTATCAATATGCAGCAACGCATACACATACAACAGCTGAAAGATGTGCTAATCGCGATCCTTGATAAAATCGACGTATTTATTTTTCATCGAGAAATATGAGATGGTATATTTGATTTTAACTGTGATTTTAACCTAACATTCTTACATCGGCCAAGAAATGGTTGTAAAAGACGCGAAAAGGAGATACCTCAATTGCAAATTTCTTCTTGAACACTTAATTCTGCAAATTATTTGGACCTACTAGAAAATCACATAATACCTAATTTAACGGCACTTTATCTGCGTAATGAGAAACCAAATATACCCGGAGATTCGATATAGATCCCATAGGATGGAGCACCCCATGCTATTTGCCAACAGTACAAGATTACCTTCATAATATTTTCCCAAAAAAATATGGATGGGAAGAAGAAGTTATATTAAATGGCCAGCTGGTCTTCGGGCCAAACCCCATTAGATTTTTATCTATGGAGTTACCTATCTGAAATCCAAAGCATCCACCGGAAAATATTGAAGAATTGAAGAATAGAATTAGAGTCGAAATACAACAACTCCAGTCACAAGGGTTAACCGAAGTGTTACGAGAGATTGAATATCGACTTGCCTATTGTCGGGAAGTTGATGGTCAACAATTTCAACATTTACTTTGATTTTTTGTTCTGTGTTTTAATAAATTTCCCAAAAACGAACGCCTACATTTTAAATGAATTTGTTCTAATCCACACGTCCTCACAAATTTTGAAAGAAATCAATGATAAATTTTTGGAACTGTTGAGTTTATTTATAGGACATGGTAAATGAATAATACTTAGAATTCGATGCAGAATTCAAAAAAAAAAACAAGTATATAAAAACAAGTGCTTCTTTTTGAAAAAAATATAGTTGGGCCACATTGTATACATGAATTGACTATAAAAAAGCCGCAGCCAAAAATAAAAATCGACGTGTTCGAGCGTTTTTCAAAAAAAAAAAAAAGCAAACCAGTGAATTTTAAATGAATAATTTGTTCCAATCCATGCGTCTTTACTGTTAGCATCGTTCACGATACTTCTCATTCCATCCTCGAATATCACCATTTTACAAAATTTGTACACAGTACTACAAGGGTGCTTCAAATTTAACAGATTGTGATAAGCCTAAATTTTACGCAAATTCAAGTCATTCTGTTGCAAAATATCTTGTTATTTATATTTTCCTCTATTCATGCACCATAAATCAATAATAATAAAAATGTATAACGAATTTGTGTTAAGTAAAAAGTTTATGAAGTGAACAAAAATTAATTTTAACATAACTAAAAATTTTGACAATGTATCCTCAGATGCTACTTTAGTCAAATAGAGAGTTCTCAATATCAACTAATACTTATCACACTTACACAATTAATTACGCTGAAAATGAAGGAAAAACAGCTCCTCAGGAATATTGTGTGCTTTTGAAGAGTGCAGTTTTAGGAAGGAATATTTCAACGAAACGGATATTATTTGCTTTCGCCTGTACTCAGGTGTTTATTTAAAATTTTCGCAAATCGAACACGGGAGAACAGCGGAAACATTTTTCTCGGAATAATATTTTTCTTTCATCGACTTTAGAGGAGTGAAAAGCAACGAGTAGGAAATGGATCCTAACATGCGAACACTGTTAAATATTCATCACAGCCGAGGAACAGGAAGAGAAATGGAGAGGAGGTGAGAGAAGGAAATGAATTCGAATAATACCAAGAAAAGCCCCCAGTTGTGTACCTGTGTAAATTTCATTTTAATGGAATAATCATTTGAGCAAATATTTGAATGTTTTTTTGATATTGAAATGCACCGCCGGTAGGGAAATGTGTTTCTTATTTCTGTTCTAGGAGAGTGGAAAAGAACGAGAAGTCTTTGTATGCACAGCATTCGTTTCGAAATTTAATCAAAAAATTATATAAAACACCGTCGGGCATTATCCTTCCCCACGCCACACCGTCCCTTATTCCTGCAGCTGATGATGATGACTGCTCTAGTCGAAGAAGATCGATTGGCAAGGGAGAATGAAGCGATATGAAAAGAGGAAGAAATTTTCCTGCCGTCATTACGATTCGGGCATAACTTTTATGTAAATCGTAAAGTCGATTTACATTTTCGTTTGGAAAAGTTTCACACAGATCTATTTGGCTGATTACAAATTAAACATCTATTAGAGGAAATTTGTGTGCTTACAGATTTTATTATTATAATTATAGATAATTATTATAGTAGATATAAATACTTCTAGATGGAAGGAAACAAAATCATGAACTAGATATAGATACCCGTTTAATTTATTTTATTTAATTTTTTCACATTTCAGTTTTTCAATATCGAGTTAAGATTTCTTTATCCGAATATAACATTTTTAGTTTAGTGGTTAATATTTAACATTTTTTCTTATATAAAGCAAACTAAAGATTAAATAGAAGTACCTGCTTTACTTGTTAGGGATTTGAAAAAAGTATTATTGGGTAAGAATTTTGAAACAATAAAACGATATAATTTAGTGTGGGTAAAACGCTAAAAAAAATATTATAAGGTGTAGAGGTGTTTGATGTTTCAGATAAGCTAGCTATCACGGTCACCACTGCAATGCTAAAGCTTTTGGTAATGGAAGAACTAGCAAAATATTGCTAAACTATCAACCAAAATTACATACTTAACTGTAACATTTTCGGGGTTCAAATAACCAACACAAGCAATATATTAAATAAATAAACATTATTTCTAGACTTAAGGTTTATTTAAAATAAAATAATACTTATTAAATTAAATTCACTTAAATACTACTACAATACAAACTGCCTACTGTCTGCATTTGTTCGCGCGCGAGTTTATATTTCGCGCATTTCGTTCTGGAGCAACCTACATCTGTGAATGTTCGAGTGCATTCGAACCTAGAAATTTTGATTCTGTATTAATGCAGCATACAATGGCGTCTCATATCTACGCGATCTCCGCTCTAAAGAGGTAGCGCCATCTGTCGGCGCTGCTGGAAACTCAAATTTAAAATTTAAAAATGGGCGCGCGTTACTTTGATTCTCTCAAAAAAAACAAAAAAATGGATAAGTATACATTTTTACACATGCTATCAATTTTTACCACAATATAATAGTAAAAATAGTTTCCATATATTGTATGTGTAGTTTGTGTAGTACTTAAAATTATTCCTATTTTTTTATTACTTGCCATTGTTAACATCCATTGAACCGATTATATTTTTGCCAAGAAATATTGTTCATAGCTGTCTAAAACTAATTTATTGCAATTATTATTGTTAGATGAAAACTGGCTTAACATTACATCACTAACTAATAAAGCTATAAAAATTATCAATTAGTTTGCTATTAATTTATATTGTAAATACCAATAATTTCTTAATGTAAAATCTAAATTAAACCAATCAAATTAGAAATATACATAAGTCATTGCTTGCAGATGGTCAACTCATAACCAATCCCAAATTGTTTTCTTTATTTCCTCCTTAGAGTCTATAATTATATTTGGGGAATATAACACCTATTTTATCTTACCAATGAACTGTGATCAGTTTCTGATTTCACTAGAAGATCAATCCAAAAAAATAGTTATTTACATTAGATATAGTGCGATAGGTGTCATTGCAGTGCAAAAACTCAGTTTCCATGATGAGTTCGAGCGCTCTAAATGACCTACGACATTTGTATTATTAATTTTTGATCGAGAAAATACAGATAAATGAGTCTAAATGAGCTATGCGTATTTTACATTGGAAGTAGGTGTGAGATGAGAAAAATGCCATACACTTTGCCGCACTAGGGCGGTAATAGTATATTTTCTCACGTGGTTTGAATATGTTTTTTTTCCCCAGCCAATCCAATTTTAACTAATTAAATATCTAAAAATAATAAAGACATACCTGTGATTGACATGATAGATGATAAGCTTAATCTGTCAAATATCTTTTAAAAACTGTCAAGTTAGCGTCCTTTTTCAAAAAGTGTTCAATATTTTAATTGAAATTTAATACTAATAATTTAGCATTTACCTCATAAATTGACTCAGACTGGGTCGAATGTACTAATGTCATCTATCAATAATGTCACATATAAGATATACAGTTTCATTATGTCATGTCAATGTCACTTACGTTCCGCCGTAGGGAGGAAAAGTACAACTTTCCTCCCTTCCCTACTGGAGAAAAATGTACTTACTATTGCTGGCAGATAATACTATGTTTACAGTTGAGGCCAAAAAAAAAATAATTTAATTCTCAATCATAATAAGTAATGTAGCTAGTTTTAATTTGTATAAGGTTGGTTTGGTTAAGGCCATTCCTTAAGTGAAAAGTTACGTTTACATTAAAAATCAAAAAGATCAAGAAGTATTAGTTCAATGTTTAAATATAAAGTAGTTTTAATTCGACATGATTTTTGACAAATATGTATTAATATATAAACAAAACAATTACTATGTTCGTTTGATTTGACATGCATATCAGTAATACCAAGTGTGTATAATTAAATATTACAGAACAGCATTTCAATTTCAAACATAATTAACGAATTGCGAATAAAATAGTACCTATACTATCCTGGAGTTATATTCGGAATCTAACTGGTCTTTACGTAACTGTAATGGAACATTTTCCACCTCATATGTAGGTAATATACTACAATCAATAAAAGTTCAAGAGATTAGTGATATAATGTGTACAAGTAAAACAACTTATATTGATTCATATCCAATCTATGTATTTTTAAAAATACCTATTTAATATAAAAAATATGAGTAGATGTTCACTAACAAATAAACTATTTTGTGTTATCTGTTTAATTTTTAAGAAAGAGGTTAGTGCGTGGAATAAACAAGGGTTGAATGATTTAAAGCATATCGCAAAGAGGGCAAAGAAACAAGTGTAGTGGCAAAGTGGACATACGTGAATAGTTTGACGGTACTTATTTGCGATATAAAATTAAGTACAACGAAGATGCGAAAAAAAATCGTGACGTTTTGCGCCGGTTAATTATGTGTATAAAAAACTGTGAAATCTTATCCTATGTTGGACTGTAGAATTGAAAAGTGAACAGTAATTTATGATCGCGATGCCATGTGTGATGTAGGTGGTGCTTTGCCACTTTTAAGGGCAGCTTTACTGTTCGCAATTTTTTTACAATAAAAATTGCATGCAATAAAAATAGTGCATGCGCATTCGATGGATTTCTTTTATTTGTAGTGCACGTGCAATACACAGAATAGAGGATGCGAACCGCATTGCGAACTGTAAAGCGGCCTCCAAGTGTTTATAACAGACAACAACTTAAAAAAAGGTTTTGACGGAAACATGCAAACTGTTGCATATTATTTGTACAACGCCCATGTTTTTCCACCCTCAAACGCATTAAAACTTTTCTGAAACACAATGTCAGAAGATCGATTGAACGCATTGGCGGTCCTATCAATAAAAAAGAAGTTAATTCAGTCTATCCTGGATTTTGACAACAAAGTCATAGACGTCTTTTCCAGCATGAAAAATAGGAGAATGGATTTTATGTACACAAAATAGGCAAGTTCTTATTTTGTGCCTAACCTCTTTCATAACTCACGAGCCGCTACTGCTATTAGTTATGTATATGCAGCAGTTACGATAAAATTATTATAGCAGAAACACTGAGAATAACTGATAAGTAGACTTCAAGGAAGCAAACCAATTATTTCTTTGTAAATGTTTCTTATACATATTGATTCAAACAAATACGAAAGTAATCAAAAGGAAACCTTAAAAGGTTTACATTACCTATGCGTATAAAAAAAGTTTCAATGAGCTGATAATATCAAAACGAAAATTAATGAAAAGCTCACCGAAAGAAAATCAACGGCATTCGAATTAAAATAGTAGGGAGAAATCACGACGTTGACATTGATGACGTTACTATAGATGCGGCTCATCGTCGTTTGGATCTCCAGCCCGTCTGAGTGTATTTCGTTTTCCATTCGTGTTTACTTTGGTGTACTAAACACAAAACGGAATGACGCGCCCAAATTGATGATCCTTTTTGATGAAGAGAGCGAGTTCATTTAATAGGAAGAAAAAACGCCGCACAGAAGAAAATAAATACTAAAAGAATGATAATCTAAAATTTCCCTGCTGCGGGTTTTATCGAATTAGGCGGATGAAAGAGGAGAAAGCAGCCGCTAAATCTTTATCAACCGCAAAACGTGCGAAATGATTTATGATTCCCATTCCTCTTATTCCATTTAAACCGTACAATAAGAGAAGAAAGCGTTGTAGCAGTAGTCAGTCTGAGTGAATGTGAGAAAGGAAATACCCTGGAGTTTCTAAAATGCAACCCCACAAAGAATCAATTTCGTTCCTTTTGCCCCGGTAACATCATAATTTTGAATCGTTATCTGATAATCTAGCTTTATAATTATTTTCATTCACAAGGCCAACGTTTCTAAGAAGAAGTACTCACCAAAAACAGTGCAAATTATGCTTTAAATGATAAATAAAACACTTGGATAAATATGAATGTTAACGTGTGGATAATATCGATGCATTCTCGATGAAGTATTTACCTTTTTCTCTTAACTCTGCAGATTTCATTAACATAGGCATTTAAAAAAAAGAGTAAGAAATTCTAACAGAGAGACATATTAATTTCCCATGAAAAAGAAGCAAATAGATATCTGAAAACATAAATTACTAAAGCAACATAACATTAAAGTAGCTTACAAACCTAGTTATTCCAACATCCTATTCTTTACTGAAATTATAAAGAATCAAAGGAAAAAAAATAAAGTAACCAACACAATTTATAAAATCGATTATCAAAACTGCGAGGGCGTTCACTTTGATTAAACAAAACAATATTTGAAAAAACCGATTTATGCATATAAGCAGCATAGCATTGGCGCAAAAGAAATAACACGGCAAACATTTTATATAGGAAATGATACACGGAGATAAACATAAAAGTGCAGGTACTTTGTGCATGGTTGCTTCGCTAAATACTATTTTCTTGTTCAAATCGTGTTTGGAGAGAATGAATAATGCATTTAATTTTTCTATGATTTTGAGTAATTAACAAAACTAGCTTTTGTTGGTCAACTCTCATCAAGTAATACTAGGCATACAACGCACATATTAGAGATTACACATTAAAAGATGTTTTCTTGGCAACATTTTAATGAATTTTCCTGGTATAAAGTAAGTTAATAAGTAGTTAACAGTGTTATTAAATGTCTTTTTATTATTATTTAAATCCAATGCTGCAACAGTTGATATTTACTAACTTGATAGGTGTTTTCACCACTTTTGTAATAGTATGAAACGCTTATAAAATACAGAGAAGTTTTTCTATTGACCCGGTATTCTTTGTTTATCTAGCTATGAATAAAATTTCAGGGCGATAAGAAAGGTTTTATAAAACAACAATTAGTTCCGTTTGTATCAAATTTCTGACCGCTGTGTAAAGGTGTCGATTAAGGTTTTCTTTACTGTACATCCCGGAAACTAATGGTTCTACCGTTTTGCACTTGGATAATTCAGGATATGATTCAATTCAATATGACAAAGATAAAAAAATACAGTTATAAAAAAATATATATATCAAAAAATAAAAAATATTTAGATTTAAAAACAATATCAAAAAGATTATATGACAGTATTCATTCATTGCAAGAATAAACGTTTTGAAATTTCAAATAAATAATTTTAACGTTTCCTCACTTATTTGAAAATATATCTTTTTTTTAATTCGACTTGCAAATTTGGAATAAATGGATTATATGAATCTAAAATTCTGTGAAATACATTTTCATGAGCAGATATACATACAAGGGCAAAAATTTGTTTTTCAACATATTTGCTTATTTCAAAGCGATATCGTTTATACTAAAAAATCGCTATTTCAATTCACATCAACCAAATGGGCCTCGATCATTCTACAGAATTCGGTGCATTTTAAAGTCAAAACTATTTGAAGCTTTCTTTTATAAATATGATGATGCTACTTACGAAAATGACAATACCTACCTTAAGTAGACCTTATTTTCAAAAAAACTTTTTTTTTGTATAACTATAATTTTGAGACTGTCCATTTAGGCATCTGTGTAAGTTCTTAAATTATTACTGAATATTATAAACTAAGAAATATTCATTGATTTAATATTTTTAACAAAGGAAATTAATGTTTTAAATTGAATGTTCACGAATTTGCATCACATTACTTGATCTGAATATATCTTCTATTTTCGCTGGTTTGAGAATTTAACAAACAAAAAAATATTCCTTGTATACAAGGTGAGTCAAAATTCGGATCCTTAACTTTCTCATTAAACTTAAATGAAACACCCTATATTTTTTATGATGTTTCGATAGATATTTATCGGCCCTTTAATTTTTGTTAACCATTCCCTATACCTAACTTTAGGTAGTAGGTTTAGTAGGCTTTAGTAGTTATTTCAACTTAAAAATGAAAATTGTTTTTGTTTTTTGAAATTTATTAATTAACAAGTTACATGTTATGCTTTATTGATAAAAAAACCTTTTCTTATTCTTTTTGTCATATCTTCTTGTATTGTTAGCGGTACCATGCTTCTTGTTTCGGCTGTCTTCGTATCTCGCTTCATAAACTCTTGTTGCAAGAACACAATTTTTCGAGCATTCTCTCAATACCCAAATCATATCTGTTAATCCTAAATTCCACAAATGCACTATTCAGTTCATATTGTACGAATTGAAGCTGAAGTTGTACCAGTGGCTGCGCGGAAATACAATAACAGAAGGCTCAGTTGACGTTTGACATTTTCGTAACGTTTGCCGGCTAAAATGTTCCATCAGTATGCGGAGATTCGCACAGAACGCGTCATCAGCTCTCACCTGCTATTAGTCGGCCTGTACCTACTACTGCTACCTGATAAAATTAAAGTTTAAATAGCAATGTAATAATTTAACCCTGGTTCATGCGGTAATACCGCAACTTTTCATTTTTAATTTGAAATATCTGCTAAAGCTAAAGTTTTTGGGTATAGGAAATGGTTAACAAAAATGAAAGAGCCGATAAGTATTTAAGTTTTTTAAGTATTTTAAGTTTAATGAGAAAATTGAGGATCCGCGTTTTGACTCACCTGGTCTACAAGAAATATTTCTTTTGTTAAATTCTCAAACCAGCGAAAATAGAAAACATAGCCAAACCAAGTAATGATGCGAAGTAGGTGGTGGTGATTTCTTTCTTATCGGCACTAACCCTGTTAATACACCACAATTTAGACATAAAAATAGACAAAACCTTTTAAACACTCGAAATAGATACGGCAAACCCTTTGTGAGGAGGCTCGCAAAAGTAAGTAGAAATTAGAAACGCAAAAAGAAGTATAGCATTCCATTTAAACAAAAATATAAGCTAGGTCTGCTAACGTGTAGGTACCGTCTCTTTTTTTTTGATAATTTTCATAATGTCTGATATATAGAGCTTCCACAAACTAATGCGCCACCCGGTATATAATTTATGGTGTAGAAAAACAGTGTGTACTGCTGTTCTCCATCTAAATTTATACGGAAAGTAAAAATTATCTTCAAGTAACATTTGCGAGTAGCTAAAATACGAATGTTCCGATAACGAAACAAAAACTTTGATTGTAATTTTCAAGAGGTGTCGACTTGACAGCCGCACTATAGTAATATGACATTGGTTATAGTTACTATCGATTTTTACTTAAAGTAATCTTATTTGGTAGTTTTTTGCGGTTCTTGGAATCACATCCAAAAACCGCAAAAAAACTACTAAAGGTTATGGGACTATGGACGATGTACTACGATTACGTCACTACTAGATTAAAGTCTAAATTAAAGTAACTGTTACTAGTAATTGTAAATCACATATTAGTAGTAGCATTTACGTAACAATTATAGAGTCGAAGTTCCAGTCTTAGTTGCCGTCACTTCGATGCTGATCGGATTAAACCCTTTTTTGTTATCATGATTTTATTAATTTTTCAGGGCACCAGTTTTAAGGCTATTTTTTAGTTACCAAATGTTACTAGGATAGGTAAAGAAATAAAACCAATACCAGTAGAAATAAGAAGTGACAGATTTTATCATTGGGCGGAAATTGAGTAGAATTGCTTGTTATGTTTCCATTGTAATTGAGGATGGAATTTCGCGTAATTACTATCGGCGCGAGAATTGAAAACACATTGAAACCATCAAAACACATGAATGTCGACCGCAGATTGACCACACATAATCAATTGTATATAAAGTGAAATCCGCGCGCACAATTCCTGCCAAGCATCATACGCCTGGCTGCAGGGCAGACTCGATCACTTGTTGCTCACCATGCTATGTGTATCATCTGTCACTATCGGGGATATACATTCGTTGTAGTTTGCTCCTTTTTCAACTCTAAGTATATATTTAACATTCCTGCCTTAAATCTCGCTGTGGGTTCTACAGATATTTGATTGCTGGAGCCGATGGCTGGAACATATGGGAACGATAGCACTTTGCCGAAAAAATAAACTATCCATATAACATATAATTGTAGCGGTCTGTTGAGTGCTTCATACGTAGGTACACAAATTCACACATACATATGTAGATGTTACTTTATCGTAAAGCTTTTACGCAAATGCCTGTTTTGTCAATTACGTGCCTGCTTTGATTGATTA
This sequence comes from Protaetia brevitarsis, assembly GCA_004143645.1. Taxonomy (NCBI): domain Eukaryota; kingdom Metazoa; phylum Arthropoda; class Insecta; order Coleoptera; family Scarabaeidae; genus Protaetia; species Protaetia brevitarsis. The sequence goes on along the minus strand of RXPK01000567.1, from coordinate 54,604 downwards.
TATTGTGTTAGTGATTTAATGATAGAATGATACCGGTTTATTATCCTCATAAACAGGCCGTGTTATTTATAAGTAGCATAAGTGTTTCAAATAAAGAGTACTACGAAATTATTTTAATATATACAAGTATTCGTTTTTGCCAATACGTTAGGCAACTTTATTTCTTCAAATAGAATGTACTCTATCTATTATTTTATTTTTTAATTCCATGACTCGACAGAGTTTATAATTGTCTATCGTACTTAACCAAGAAGCTTAGTACTTTTTTAAGATATCAAGAAAGACAATAATTTGCATTATATATTCTAAAAAAATCAATCGCTTTATCATTGCCTACTATTCTCTAATAATTCTTTAGTGTAAGACGGATCTTACACTATAAAGGTTCTTTTGTCATAGTTAAATATTTGTTAGCCATTCAATATTTTATAAAAAATATTTGACATTACATCATATTCCAGAAAATTGAAAGAATTTTAAATTTTTGTTTTTGCACTTCCGGTCTTTTTGTCTATATGGCGCAATCTTCAATTTCAAAATTATTTAGCTCCAATGATTATGAAATTAATCACAATCTGGTATTTATTTTCACAAACTTATCCACGAATCCTTATTATTATCGTTAGATATGACAAGGAAGGTTAGAGACCTACAGATATACACCAAAAGCATTGGTAAATTAATTAACGGCATCCTGAAATCAGCTGATCACTAATTGATTAATAGTAATGTGAGCATATATAACCTTACAGTTTTAATAAACTCCTTAATCGACACATAAGGCTGATATTTTACAAATTTTTTGAAAAATATTTTACGTAGTGTAATATGGAATCTTTTTATTATCAACTATTTTTATAACTTTTAGTAAAAGTTTCATAAAAGATTTTTCTTAAAGAACTTTTATAGTATAATATCCACCCAACAATCCACACATGTATAAAGACTCAGAATTATGCAATACTGCAGGTGGAAAAAACAATTTTCCACAATAATGGATACACAAATGGACATAATCTTCACTATTATGCTGAGTTAAAGCTTCATATGGCATTTGAAACCTGTCACAACATAAATGGCCATTGAATGTTTGCAACGGTATAATGCCCAATGTAATTGGCGCAAGTTATTTCGATGATATCTAAATGGAGATAGCTTTAGACAATAGACATTACCTGCAAAGCAAAGTAGTGGTTTTTTTTCTTTTTCGAGAATGTACCACTGATAATAGAAGACATGCGATTCCAATACGACGGTGCAGCACCTAGCCGTCTGGCAATTTCCAAATGACGCAAGTTATTTCGATGATATCTAAATGGAGATAGGTTTAGACAATAGACATTACCTGCAAAGCAAAGTAGTGGTTTTTTTTCTTTTTCGAGAATGTACCACTGATAATAGAAGACATGCGATTCCAATGCGACGGTGCAGCACCTAGCCGTCTGGCAATTTCCAAATGAACCGTAGAGTGATACACGGTTTGAGAGATGATGGTCTGCTATATTACCAGTAACAACGCCTGATTTGACAAGTTTATTTCAGATTAGCTGGAAGAACGGTTTCGCTTTTAAGCATGTGCACCAAATCTCGCCTATTTTCTTTACATGCATGTTTTGGCTACATGGCATCTTAGTTCGCAAACAAAATTGGTTTGCTTATTGTAAGATAGACAATATTTAGATGAAACTGTAAGAATCATGGAACCATTTACCTATTTATCAACCTACTACTATATTTCTCTCTTTGAATATATGTTAAAACTATTGTGCATCAAGTAGAATCAGAAGAAGAGCTGCTTTTCAACAACCAACTCCAGAAATACTTCTGAGAGTAGAATGCTCATTTAGACAACAAATAGATGTGCCTAAACAACATATTGGCATATTAATGTCGTAATTGTATCTTTGGAAATGCAATAATTGCTATACGTTGGTGCATACGAGTTTATTTATACAGTCGTTTTTTTTAAAATCCATAAAAACAAACATTTTTACCAGAAATATTTTCTTTTCTATATCCATTAACTCCGGCTCCGAAAACTGAGTAGCCTCGTTAATCGTAACGTGTTCTGTTGACGAATCATGTTTTGGCGCAGCTACTGCTAAATAACCCCAAATTGTTAAACTTTGCGGAATGCTTTTTTATTTTAGCGTTTTCTCTCTTCTCTCCTCGATTTATCATCAAACTTAATGTTTGCTAACAAAAAGCCAAATCTGGTTATTGACTTTACGTAATGGATAATTGATGTGCCGTAACTTTGTGAAAACATGTGTAGGATTGAACCAAATTTTTTTAGAACCTCGCTTATAAAGAGAATTGATCAAAGTCTTGATTTATTAGCATAAGTTGATGTATTATACTTTTGAAATGCTTTGTACTTTGACCTAGTTTGTTCAATAGATGCATGGATATGGAGTACGATAGTTACTGTAATCTCCTCCGTAATAAAAAGGAAAATAATTTTACTTCAACCCTTAGCGTACGTGCGACTCTTTTAGCTGGGGAGACGAGTAATGATCTGGAGGCTGGTATTTTTTAAAACCTAGATATCACTGGGATATCCCTCCAATCGATTCGCTCTCATTTTCGGTTTTCTGTCCATACTTTCCTTAATTCCTTCTTTAATTTTTTCCAGTCTAAGTTTTGCTCACACTTAAATTCATCTTCCTCGTTATCATTATCATATTTGTTATAATTTCATCATCTATTTCCGAGTCTAATTGCTCAAATTGGTCATTAAATTCTTAGCCAGATTCTGCTTGTTGACGTTTTAGTTTAGCATTAATTTCTTCAATTGTTGTAGACACCACTTTGCTAAATGAAATAAAAAAATATTTTTTTTTAGAGTACGGTCGAATCCCACCCCAGGAAGACAATGTAAATCTATAAAGCACCAAAAATAAAAATTGCACATACCTAAGGAGTTTTTCTTGCATTCAACTCTGCATTATGGTTAAAAGATAAGTTATATGAAGGTCTTGCGAAAAGTTTCGCTCAATTCCTTTAGCCTTGGATCGATTTCAACCCATACATTCATATGAGGGTTAAATTACCTTGCGGCTTGTCTTTTATTTCTTGTTATGTTTTAATTCATTATAAGGTTTCTATGAGAAATGATGCATTATTCTGAAAACAACATTCGAAGATGACTACAAATTCTATCCAATAGACATAGAAATATGCAGGATGTTTCATAGTTTTTAACACTTAATGTCTTTGAAATACAAATGTATTTTAAGAAGAACCTGTCTGAGATAATGGAAGTGTTTCTGTAGTCATTGTTTTACTTGAAAGTGCATTACATTGTTAGCAAAGATTTGTCGGAGCGTGGCAATATTATTTTCTTTAAATATTGTGTGATAACTTTTCTTTTTAAAAGTTCAAAATTTCACAAAGGATTAAGTAAGGCCATGTTAAACAATTATGATTTATGTTGAGTCAGGGAATTGAAAAATATAATAATATACAGTAAATTCCATTTGAAAAATATAAAACTACGTGAGGTATTGATAAAACCTATCACTCCGCATATGGTAAAGTGACTTTGAATTATAGAGAATTTGACTTTAAGTAACTTCTAGTTTAATTATCAATTAAATACTTGAGAAAAGCATAATTGATACTGATAAATAGCACATACTGTAGAGTTAAGTCTTACACAAATAAAACTACAGATTTTAAAAAAAAAAACATTGTGTTATTTTAATTGTACTAGTTTGTATGTTAAAATAAGTTCGATACTAAACCATAAAACGTATAGTAAACAAACAAAGAAACATGATCTGCGTTTTGGACTTCAGTACAAAAATGGATTTGTTACACCTGTTATTTGCATCAAAGCTTTTGTTCTCACGTCCTAAGATTTTAATAGATAAAGGTAGCTTTAAATCTTAGCCAGATAATGTGAATCAGCAATTGATATCGAGATGACTAAAAACAACAGTAAATACAAGCGATTGCGTTTGTATTTCAACGCGAAAAAACTTAAAAAAAGTACATGAAAAGCACATATAGTGTAATACATCAATAAACAAACGCAAATCAATACGTAGACAAACGTTCAGATAGATAATAAATGATTGGTTAACAGATAGCGTTCGAGAGAGGCATCTGTCGGCGCGTCCGTCCTTCCATTAGCATCAAACTGCTTTTAATGTTAAATATATATCCCGTACATATAAAATTGAGTATTGACAGTGTTGTTTTTCCTTATCTCATTCGTATGTTACTACGTCGTCGAGTCGGCGCTGTAAGTGTGCACATATGCAACAAACGGCGCTGATTTAATGACTTGTAAATATATATGGGTACCTTACCGCACGTATGGGCAGCATCACCACTACTAATGCGACATATAAATAAATGAGAATGCGGGAATTGTGTTATAGGCTTTTAAAGAGATAGATAGGTACAGACATACCTCACACGAAAGCTTTCACAAGTGGACGTACAAATGCAAAAAGACATACCATACATATTTTGTGTACGTACACGTCTTTTGCCTGCTCTCATGTTGTATATTTCTGTGTATGTACTTAGATACAGGCATCCTATGTGTTTCTGAAGCAAGTTTAACGGATTAAACCCATCTCATCCCAGTGGTGCGTTTGCGCACCACATTTTCAAATTTTTTTTTCCAACACTAAGCGGTATTAATATTTCATTTGCGGCTCAAAATGTGTTACACAGTTTCTATTATATTTGGAAAAAATAAACCTGCTCATATAGTATGAATATTATGAAGTTTTATTTTCGCTTAAAATAACATAAAAAATCAGTTAGTAACACGGGGCCAACCAATAGTGAAAAAGCACTATTTGCAAATGGGATTTACAATTTTTGCTTATGTACTCGTAATGTCTTTTAGTATACCGTTATTAAGCATAAATTACTTTTCTATTAGAATGAATAATAACAAAATTTTTACAACAAATAGTTGAGTGGTGCATTTATGCACCACTGGTGTGATTCAATATTATTGAAACATATTGTAACACGATTTCGATATGTAATATAAGAACTTAGATTACGCATATATGTTATTATTATAGCTTTTATTACTTATTTTATATATTTGGCTTCAAAAAAGAACAACATTTAGCTCCATCGACCTCAATTTCTACTTTGCCTGTGCCAAAATGGATAAAGGAGGGGATTGTTTACACCCATTCATCTGTCTCTAGCGAAGCTATTGATAAAGAACGAATCAAGGTAGAACTTTTCGGCAAGACACCTTTAGAAGTTTTTTTTTCGTTTCTTTGACGACGAAGTGCTGAATATGCTCAGAATATTCCATAAAATATGCTTACGACAATAATCGCTTTGACTTTCTCCTAGAAAGACATGAATTGTTAAACTTTATCGGCGTATTATCATTTTCGGGATATCATTCACTACCACAAACGCCCTGTATTGGTCAAATGATGAGGACAAGGGAATTGACTTGATAAAAAAGTGTATGAGCAGAAATAGGTTTCAAAATATAAAGCAAAATTTACATTGTTCAGATAACAATAACTTAGACAAAAATGATAAATGTGCTAAACTAAGATCATATTTAGATATAATCAAAAAATTACAGTGGGGAGTATTTACTAACAACCATGGTAGGCATTCTTGCAAAATGTTTATCAAAGGAAAGCCAGTAAGGTTTGGCTTCAAGATTTAGTACCTCTGTTCCTCTGATGGATATTTGTTTTATTCATTACCGTATGCAGGAGCTAGTGGTAGCAAACATTCTGAGTTAGGTCTTGGTATTTAAAAAATAAAGGTTTCTTCGCCACAGGTACAATCAGAGAAAACAGAATACAGAACTCTTCACTAGAACATCCAAAAATATTTTCTAAGCGTGAGAGGGGTTCCTATGAGACGGCATATCACTCTAATACAAAAATTTCTCTTGTGCGCCGGAGCGACAATTCTACTGTTACCATTTGCAACAATGCTATAAATGTACAGCCAATAAATATAAGCGATATAATAGGAAAGAGAAAAAGGACAATTCAACCTCATGCCATTGCTGAATATAATAAGAATATGGGTGGGGTTGACCTACATGACAATGGAATTGCAAGCTATAGATGCAGGATTTTAGGGAAAAAGTTGTGTTGGCCTGTCTTTCGTAATTCTTTGGATAGTACAATTGTTAACGCTTGGAAGTTGTATAACATCGCCAACGATACTAAAATATCGCAACTAGATTTTAAATCGTATATAGCTTTATATCTTCTAAAAATCGAAAAAACCTACGTCTCGCGAAATGTTCCCCCACAAATTGATGAATTTCACTACGATCAGCATGAGCGTACTATCGTATCGCATGAGTCTAAAGTAAGAAAAAGGTGCAGGGTATGTCATAAACATACTATTTACATCTGCGAAAAGTGCAAAGTGCATTTACATGTAACTTGTTTTAGGGAGTTTTACAAAAAATAATTCTTTGTCGTTAGCGGTACTTCCCAGTGGTGCATTTATGCACCAGTCAGAAATATTAAAAAATTATAAATATTTTATTTTTTGTTCAAGCTTAGTCGGCATATTCGGCAATTTAGTCCAATTCGCACATACTTTGGCATTTTTTATTGTCAAATTGGTTTATTTTATTTTTTTATGTTACACTTTGTATCATGGGTTCCTACCAGTGGTGCACATACGCACCAGCATGTTTTTTTGTGATCCTATTTTTTTTTGTTTGTAAATTATTCAAATACTTAATCTATTAGCCGCATTAATAAAGTTATTTAAAACTAATTTTATTCTTTTTTTGTTTTACACTCCGTGGGATGATATGGGTTAAAGTAATAACACCCAGAAAATACTTTAATTAAGTATGTAAATATATGCGTTATTCAGAATCACAATTGCTAAGGAAAACTATGCGTATAACGTATACATTAATACAGTACTTCAATTAGATTTCTAAAAATACGTAAACATTTTTACAATATATATAAACTGATTAAGATTACAAGAAAGTAAAGTTAAATGCTATTAAGACAAATAACTAGCTATTGAACAAACAGTATGTTTGGTTAAGTAGATAAATATAGTCTGTCCGTACATATAACGATTTGACATAATTGCAATATTTTGCAATATCTCTAAAACACTACATCAAATCAAAAAAAGATCTTAATAAGATTTGTTATAATGTAGGGAGCTCACTGAATGGTGCCGAACTCGATCCCCCACCTCACCCCCTAGAGTGGGAGGGGGGACAACTTTGAAATTTTGTATTGCAGATTGGGATTCTACGCCATCAAGTATGTAGTTTTTGATTGAAACTTTTTTTCGATTCGTAGCAGATTGCGCTGTAATCGCACAAAAACATGACTGAACGTCTAGAAAAAATACACAAAAAAGAGAAGCAAGCAAACATGTTTTTGTGTTTTTTTATTTTAACATAAACTAACATTTCAAAATACCATGTATTCGAAATTGTGCCTCGTCACTTCGATACATTTATTTATTCGCAAATGGAATGCTATTCAACGTTACGAAGTTACGAAACCATACTTTATTCAGTACTTGACAAGCTGTGAATACTTACACATTGTCCGATCCCCATTTAGATTATTAATTATTAATCCAATACAAATTAGTTAGTGTTGAATATCTGGACAGTAATGGAGGCTATAACATTACAAGAGAGAATTGAAATGATATACATCTATGGAGAAAGTGGTAGGAATATCGATGATGCTGTTAATCTTTATTCACAACGTTTTCCCGACAAGGTGCGATCGCGCGTTTCTTTTTACCGAGTCGTTCAACAGTTCTTTAGCGAAGAAACTTTACAGCCAAGAAAACGTAATCGCCGAAAAACAATTGCTGAAGAAAATAATGAAATCGCGGTATTAGCTGCAGTAGCTAATAATCCGCACATTGGTACTCGAGAAATAGCTCGCGGATCAGGAATTTCTCAGTCCACTATCTGCCAAATACTGAAGCGTAGGAAATCTCATCCATTTAGAGTTTCCATGCATCAAGAGCTTCATGGTGATGATTTTCAAAATCGAGTGCGATTTTATCAATGGGCGCTTCAACGGATTCAAGACAATCCCATTTTTTTTGCTCGAGTACTATCTTCTGACGAGGCGACATTCACAAATCACGGTACGGTAAATCGGCACAATATGCATTACTGGAGTATTGGCAATAAGCTTATTGGTCCATATTTCATCGATGGAAACTTAAATGGTGAAAAATACCGAAACATCTTGCAGAACGAACTTCCAATGTTACTTGCAGACCTTCCCTTGGACGACTAACAAACAATGTGGTTCCATCATGACGGTTCTCCAGCACATTATTCAAGAATAACACGAGAAGTATTAGATCGAGCCTACAATCGTCAATGGATTCAGAGGTGTTCCAGCGTCTTGGCCTGCAAGATCGCCAGATCTTACTTCCCCTGACTTCTTTTTGTGGGACCACTTAAAGTCTGAAGTTTATACAGAAGTGCCAACCACTAGGGAAAACATGATTGAGCGGATCACCAACGCTTGTTCAAGGATTACGCTAGAAGCACTTCTTACTTGGGTGCAATCATTCCAATTGCGAATAAATAAATGTATCGAAGCGGAAAGGCACATTTTCGAATACATTTTCTGAAATGGGTATGATAAAGTAAAGTTCTTCATTGTTGAATGGCTTTTTGAAATGTTATTTAATGTTAAAATAAAAAAACACAAAATCATGTTTGCTTGCTTCTCTTTTTTGTGTATTTTTCTAGACGTTCACAATCATGTTTTTTCCGCTTACATTGCAATCTGTTACGAATCAAAAAAAAAGTTTCAAAAAATAACGACATACTTGATGGCGTAGAATCCGAATCTGCAATATAAAATGGGGGTTCCCATTTAAGATTTCAAAATTGTCCCCCCTCCCACTCTGGGGGGGGGGGAGGTGAGGGGGGGTATCGAGTTCAGCACTATTTAGTGACCTACATTATAGCAAACCTTATTAAGATCTTTTTTTGATTTGATGCAGTGTTCTAGAGATATTCCGTTGTCTCAAGATAAAAAACTCCCCCAGTATATTGACAAACATGCAAATATATGTACAATTACCGATATTAATATTTAGCACCATAAAAGCGTCGAGAAATTCGTTCGAGTGCTAAATAATAATGTCGGTGACAGTACTTATATTTTCAACTTAAATACAAGTTTTACATCAAACTTACTTGAATACTATGATTATTGCATTGTAATTGTACCTTATCGGGTAAAACTACTGATCTTGCACATGTTATAGTAATAGTATTTTATTTCCATCAGGTAATCCAACAGTTGATATATTGATAGATCCAAGTATATATAACTAAAACAAATAAAAAATAAAATATAAAATTAAATATAAATCAAATAAAGAAAATGAGAATTTTGCATAAGCAAAGAAAATAGGTAACTATACAGATTATCATAGCTTTATAACCTTAATACTACTCCGGTCCGTAAGACACTTCCGTTAATGGGAATGTTCTAACAATAATTGTCTCTGTTTTAGTCCCATAATTCCCACTCTTCAAATTATTGTATACATTAAGGGTTATCTGCTGTGTTTCAGTGTTCCAATGATTTCTTACACTATCCACATCGTCTTCTATCCCATCACTACACACACACATATAAATATTACTACCCGCGAATGCATCGTTTCTTGAAAGTTCATCAGTTGTTCACGGTCTCCATATGTTTTTATTTCACAAATTTAAACATCTACACTTTGCAACAACTGTCTTTCAACTATATTTTCTTATTGATTACTTTCTTCTATATGTTGATTTGTACAAATTAGTTAATTGAGTGAAGAGGCGTTAATATTTCAAATACCATTACACAACATTCTTGTAAACAATTACAAGTACAGATACGTAATATAAACTATTATCGAAAAAAAATAAGAGTGTGTATGAAATTTATATATTTTTTAATACTTCAAAGCATTCTAAAAAATACTATAATTTTAAAGACATCAGAAGCTCATGCTTGTTTAAAAAATACGTGTTACTGTTTTCGTAGGATAGTTGACATATGGTACAAGAAAATTTCAAGTGCCAATCGTAGGAGTCTTTTCAAAACCAGAATATACAACACTGTCCGGTTGCACTTTTAAGGTATTTTCCTCTATTTTGTTTGCATCTAAGTGTACATTAGCTTCCGGTTATATACTAACATCAGATGACCAAAAGTTTTTGTCGCTATTTGTGAACTTTTTGTGTTTGGCAGTTTATAGAATCAATATTGAAAATATAACTGTTGGCAATGCTATTCTATAATGGTAAGAGCTGTCAAACTATACATTTGTAACTAACAAAAAGAAACAAAATAGAGAATACGAGAGGATTAGCAAAATTTAAATTTCCCACATAAATTCTTTACATTTTCAGTCGCTACTTTTAGGAAACCCCATATTGCTTTTGGAGATGAGACATAATGTTAACCAATTTTATAGGTATACAAATAAGTGTAAGCACATACTATTTATAGTATTTTGAAATGAAAATTTTTAAATTCATCGATGAATCCATCGATTATAGCGTATCTTTGTTTAATACATTACTTAGACAGTGATAAACTATAATCGATTTAGAGAGATTTAAAAAACTTTCCATGCATTCATTCTGTAAAATAACTTTGATATAAACCACAGAACTATAACATTCGATCCACAGATCAATTACTTACATTTACATACTAAATGGTAGAATTCAAATTTTCCGCGATTATTTTTAGTTGTTAAATGTATATAAACTCGCATAAAATATAATTTCATACCTGAATGTTTAAATTGCTAAAAATAATGGTGAGAAATTTTAATTTCGTTAATTGGCATAGATTTCTTATTTATCTACAGCTCTAACAATCAAGTGCTATCCATATCAAATAGTTCTCTTGATCCATTGTTTATTTGCGTATGTCCCTTGCCCGCCGCTCTTTAACTGCCACCGCGGAGAAGGCACGCTAGCGCCGCTCTATATTTCGCCAACGGAACTACACGTGTTTGACCATATGTATACTAGTATAATATTTGCTAACACCTGTAAAAAAAAATTATTATATTCTAGTCTGTTCGTGCCGTAAGTGCAGTTATCATCTTCAGTGTGCTTCGAAAGACTAACTGTAATTAATTTTTCTTGTGTTGATTTCCAACTTGAAAGCTGTTCCGCTCAATATGCATTCCTTCCAATACATTCTTTATTGCAGTATATCACATTTCTGCGAGTCTTCCTCTTGTTCCTTTCGTCTCTTCGTCTATTTCATTTCCAGCTGCTTTCTTATCTTTGTCAAATGTTCTATACTTTGGTCTTCTCCCTTGTCTTTTCTTGTGGCGTCTCTTACTCTCTCTAAATATTTCATCTCCATCTCCTGAAGGCTACTATTTAAAGTGTTATTCAACGACCATGAAATACCACAACATGTTAGTGCCGCCAGTACACACAAAGCCAATCCGGGATGGGAGAAACCATCCATAGTGAGAGTAGCTAACGCATGCTTCCTACACGTTATGTGAAAAGTATGATATAAATACAGCGTAAGGTAGATATACTCTGTAAAAGACGTATTGCCAATTCGCCATTTCGCAGGTATAAAACTCGCGCAAATTTTAAATTGCCATTTGAAATAAATAGCATTGATTGCAGCATTGGACACAGTTGCTACTAAACAAATTAATATTAATATTCGTTTCAATTGCATATTAATTAATAATACTATAGTTAATTATTGGCGCTGTTAAATAAGATAATACTTAAATGATTAATTATTTATTAATATTTTTTGCTTATTTGGGGCCATCGAATCTGCAACCATTACAGCCTCTTGGATTTTTTTTTATTCATCTACCATTTCCGTGACCTTTAGATTAACGTCTAGTTCTGCTGTAATATAAGCTCCATAATCAGTCCTTGGTTCGTGATAAGTCATAGTCATAAAGTTAAATATGCTGATCCGATAGTTAAATCCTTCGACAGATCCTTGTCCCACGGCTATTTTGTGTGCGACCAAATTTATTAACGCCAGTGTTTTTAAGTATGTCTGGATACTATAAACCAGTTCCCAACCGATAGCCCAGACCCCTTACGTTGTTCTTACTGGTTCCTGCTGACCTGGATTCAGGCCTAGTATCCTTGACCTCATTGGAAGGTCCTTGGATTCAACTGTAGTTAAATTCGTGCCCTTTCAAAGATTCGTTATGGATGCCTTTATGGCGTCTATTTTCATAATGTGTAATACACCTAATACGTTAAATTAAATTTGCAGGGACTTCTATGTAGTTCCAATTCGTATAGTACATTTTTGTTGCACCAACTAACAGTACTATATGGAGTATTATGTAGCTATATGTAGCTAGAAATATATTATAAAAGTTATACTTGGTATACGTTTATTTCAGGTAAATTAATAGCCATTAATTAAATGATATTGAATAATCCGAACAAAATCAAAAAAAAAAAATGTTAAAATGAAATTCTAAAAAAAAGTAAGTTTACATTTAAATGATCAATGTCAGCCGCTAAAAACTCATTAAAATTGTATGCTTTCTTAAAATTTATTTGATAAGTAACGTGGTAGCTCAATTACTTTTTCAAATCCTTTGACCGTTTGACAGCAGTTTCGACTGTTTAAATTGCTGGACTGCTCCTGTTGAAACAGCTATACTTTGAACGTTATCGGTGTCGCCCACTAAATATCTCCACATTAAAAAATGTCTCCACCAATATGGGTGCAGTCATACAGGTGTGTATGCAAAGTGCTGCAGGGATCATCACTAAATTCTATATCTTCTACGCAAATAGTGATTGTCTATATGGGTATCTTTGAACAACCAAAACATTTTACATCCATTAAGTTAGGACTTAGTATATCATTTTTTACAGTTTTTAAGCCTTGGTCAACATGGTCGATTCCAACCATAAACACATAAAGCGCCTTCAGCTAACAATAAGTAAAATTTTACAAAATTTATTTTTAGTTTTTCTACGAAATAGTGTTTTCATCTGTTAAATGCTTGAGTCAATTCCACTAGCTGCCAAGTGAAAGTGCCAAAAAAAATGGTTATCGAGTTTGATGAAATTGCGAAAAATGCTATAAGTAAGGTAATCCATAATTCCTTTTATAGGAAAGCTGCCACTGTTACACTTTTCTTTTGACAATCAAATAGAAATAAATTTAAACAAAAATTAAGCAACAAACGGCTACGAAACAAATTATTTAACAATTTTATATTTTATTACAAAATCATTCTTATAACAATTTTTGTTATTTATATTGCATATAAGCTTAACATATAAGATGGAATATGTATACTTTTTTTTTATTCCTATAAAAACCTTTACCTTGTACCGTTAGGTGTAAGGTTATTTCGAGTTTGAGGTTAATTACATGTCCTTATCTTCTCTCTCCACTTTTTCCGGTCTTTTGTCATTTCTCTTGCCTCATGCCAATTCATTTCTTTCTCGGTTAATGCTTCCTTATCTCATCGCTCAATGTTCTTCTTGGTCTTCCTCTTGTATTTTTCCCAGATATTTTAGTTTCATAAATTTTCTTAGTTATTCTTTCTTCTAACATTCGACAAATATGTCTATACCATCTTAGCTGTCTTTCTTCTATTTTCGTTCGTATTGGTGCCATTCCCAAGTCTTCCCTTATTTTCTCATTCCTGATTCTATCTCTTCTCGTTTTATTTCTACTTTCTGTTGGAATCGCATATCCATGGCATTAATTTTGGATTTATGTTTTTCGGTTAGCGTCCAGGATTCGGAGCTGTACATCAGCATTGGCCTTACTATTTTATTTATTACGTCGACTTTCATGTTTTTTTTTGCACCTCCTTTTTTCCTAGGAATGTCTTTTTCATCGTATGTATATTCTTCCACCCTTCTTCATCCTTTCATCTATTTCTTTGTCTATCTTATGTATACTTACGCACACAAATTATCGAACATATGGAATATTTATTTCAATTAGACGAACCAATGTTATTGTAAATATTCAATCATTTAACCGAATTGTTATTCAATATTTTGTTATCTGGCACGTACTATCTTTCCATTGTTATGTTAACACGCGGCCCACTTGATCGGTTTTTGTTTTCGCATTACCAGCAATATTATTCAATAACCAGATTGAGAGATAACGCAGTTGTACGAACACATCAATAAACGAATATCATTAGATACATCGATGTTTCATAAAGAACAATATGCCATACCTTGTAACCGTTACATTAATATAATTATGACATCAACGTGTCAATTTGATCGTGAGATAATAATTCTATGGCATACTGAAGCTTAAACACCGATAAGCTATTGATATTTTTTGTAACAATGCATTAGGTTATATTAATTTCATACTGATAATTTCTGAAAATGGTTGAAATTCCTTGTAACAGAATGCGTGCTTAATTGATAAAGGTAATAGCTTACTAATAGATTGTATATATGAGTATGAGAAGCATATAGGAATAAGTACACTGAAATACAAAATTCACGTCTCCCTAAAATTTCTTCGTGAGCGAATAATATACCAAATTTAAATGTAAACATGTCTGACGAAAGCTTGAACGCTTGATGAAACAAGGGCCACATTTTAAGCAAACACAGAGAAACATCATATTCATAAAATAAAAAAGAAATAATATTTTATGGATACAGGAGTTTGACAGTATAACACCTCCCAAAAAAAAAAAATTAACAATCAGAAGGCCGGTTTTAATTATAGTTTTTGGATCGAAGCAGCTGTATTTACGTGCAAAACATTTATCATTAACACCGGAGTAAAGGTACTCAATACACGTAATATTCACTAATATTTTAGCAAATCATTAAGCACAGCACTGACATTAATATTTAGCATCATTAAAGCATGGAGCCATTCGTTCGAATGCTAAATAATAATGTCGGCGACTGTACATATATACACGAATTTTATGTCTACTATCAATTAGGTAAACTGATCAAGGTGCAAACCGTCAAAACTACGAAGGAACGTTTTTATGTTATTTTTTGTTGAGATATAGCGTACAGAAACTGCATCAAGTTCGAATGAATGCAACGGATTCAGCTAAACATTCAACAACAAAGTTAAATTAAAAGCCGTTGAAATAAAATTAACATGCTTTACCTAAAATTTATTTGTTTTTTTTTTTATAGTGTATCATTAATCTCAGCAAAAAGCTGTTGAATAACTGATAAGCCATAACCTGGAGTGATGAAAAAAGGTTAATTACGATAAATTGATAAACGGTATTTTTTTACTTTTTTGAATATTTTGAGGAATTAAGAACCAAATTACGAGGCCATATTTCCACCAATTTAAAATTTCTAATAAGCAGAATCACTAAAAAGCGTAGAATAAAACCCGTTGTACAGTTTTACCTTTGGCCTTAATATAATTTCTCTAGTATTTTTTCATAATAATATCTATAAATTTAGCAGTAAAAAGGATTACAGTAATATTTCAAGTACCTATTTTTTTACGGTTGGAATATTTCTGTAACGTTGCAGGTAACTAAGACATTTTACATCAAGCATACGAATGAGAGGATTTTAAGGTATGACTGTTGCTAAAACAAACGCAGTTGAAATAAATATTCAACAACAGGTTCCAAATACACCCTAGCCGGTCAAATACATGCTAATCACATTCAGTCATAAATCCGCTTCTCTAACTACTGTAAACGTCGTAGTGTGAAGTTATAGTTTTTAACAGTTAATTTAAATTTACAGAATAATCCTTCTCCGTTACATTGATGTTTGCACCATCTTCAGCAAATTAAATACGAATCTAAGCTCCACAAATCTTCGATTGGTTAGGCAGTAGAAGCTACAGTACACTGAAATAGTAATTATAAATTATTTTGCAAACAATTCTGAATTACGCATTACTCAGAACTTGTAGTTTCTTTTTTTTTTGGCAGAGGGAAATCCTTGATGGACACCGGGCACATGGTTCGATCTGCCCAGTAGTGTAGGACTCTCCAACATGGTCTACCCACTAAAACCCTCGCGTTTTCACCTCTGTGCCTCTGGAACCGCCTGTGAAGCATATCATCTGATGATCACAAGGTTGCCTCCTCACCAATGTATAATTCTGGGTCACACAGTATCCTACTTTCTGCTATTTTTCTGCCGTTTTCTTTCAACCTTTTCTTTCATCACATTGTTATTAAGGCGCACATTGCTTTTCAGTTGTCTGCCTTAGCTAACATTGTGCCTATCATGTTGTTTGTAGTGATCTTTGTTCCTATTGACCTCTCTATGTTCGCTCTTAGTGGGATCCACTTCTCGCAGCTTAACAGTGCGGGCTTTGGTGTGTCTAGCATCCCACAATACGGGCATACGTCACTCTCTGATAGCGTGAAACTTCTCCTGTACGTTCCGAAGTGTCCATGCCCCGTGAAGAATTGCGTTAAGTAGCAGTTGGTTATCCTATGTTTACATTTAACTCAGTTCCTAACGTCCGATATGAGGGTCCTCGTCTATTTCGCTGCATGCTCGCCCCAGCCCCATCTGGTTTGCCAGATATTTAAAAAAAACGTTCCTTACCCGCTCTCTTTTTTTCGAGCGCTCCCCAGTTGACAAGAAAAGTCTTCGCTTTTCCTCGGCGAGAAGGGATATTGGTGGGACCCGCTAGAACCTGTGCCGTCTTGCTAGAAACCGTCGTTCTTTTTTGTCTCCCAGGCCGCTGTCCAGGCAGGTGCTGCATACATTATCTCACTCTGGATGACTCTGTAAAGGAGCTCTCGTAGCTTGCACTAGGTCCATAGACATTTGGCATCCACCTCATCAAGGACATTGTAGCTTCAACTCTTGTAGCCACATACTTGACATGGGTCCCAAAGGTCAGATTACGATTTAGCATAACCTCCAGATATTTCACCTGTTCCCTCGTTTGTATTTGGGTCCCCTGGATAATAAAATTGATCCCTTCACTTTTCGCTGATCCTTTCAGGATAACGGCCTCTGTTTTATTAGTTTCGAATTGGAGACCACTGGTGTGCAGCCAGTCAGCTATCTTATCCAGCGAGTCATTAGTTTTGAAGACGTTGAACGTTCCAGAGTGTTGGACCCAGCATCGAACCCTGTGGAACACCGGCAAACACCTGCATTCTAGTGATGCTGTTCAGTGCTATGCGTCTTCCACTGAAGTAATCCTCAATAATGTTTATTAAGTACCATGAAATTTTTCGTCTTTCAAGTTCTTTGATTATTAGTCCCCAGGATGCCGAGTTGAACGCATTCTTAATATCTAGGGGACGAACAATTCCCATTTTTCTTTGGATTTTTTTGTTATCTGAACTATTGTTGAGATCGCGTGGACAGTTGACCTCCCCTTTATGAATCCGAATTCCCTCTCTAAAAGCCCACCATTAAGGGCTAGCTCCTCTTCTAGTCTATTTTTAAGTAGCCGCTCATATAGTTTTGCGAACGTACTCAGTAGGCAAATCGATCTGTACTCGAAAGATGAACCAGTGGATTTCCCCTTCCATATCAGAGCAACAGTTGATTCTTTCCTGTACTTGTAGTTACGGTTACATATTATTTATGAAGATTTGCAGAGCTTACATTCGCATTTAATTTGTTAAACATGGTACCTAAATGTATAACCCGTACCAATAATACAGCTGGCTTATTAAAACGAGGTTATCGTAAAGACATACTACTTCGTATGCAATTTAAGCACAAACTCGTAGAAGAAACACCTTAGTTTTATTTTATTTATATTATATTCATATTTACTTTCTGCTAAATATTAAAATTGAAAAGTTACAAAACTGAATGCCTTTTTAGAAGCAAAGTTTTTACAGTGAATAAGAATGCTTACAAACAGTGGTCACTAGACTTTTTAGCGAAGATGAAGCAGATAAATGTGACGCTTATTACACGATATGACAATTAGGAATATGGTAAAGTAGTGCAAGTTAGTATTGTAAATTACAAAGCTTTTTTCTTTAAAAATTGCCAGTTGTGCTATTATTTGCCCTAAATTGTTATTTTGTGATATTTAAGTATATTAGTGCAATGATACGAGAATAACTCAAATTGAGGGATATATCTTGATATATTTTCATATTGTCGGGCAGTTTTGGGAATGTATGTAAAAAAACAAGAAACAAACTACCAGTACCAAGTCTTAGTGATGTGTAAAACCGCTATTTTGCGTGATTTGCTTCAACCGGCACTTCCGGTTACTTTCGGTTAGCAGTTAAAGAGCATGTTACACTTTATAATAGTTTTCTTCTAGTTAGAGGATATACTACCTAAAACTGATTCTATGTTTCTACTCCTAGTTATATTAATTTGTTGATATTAAATTCTTAAAAGTTGAGAGTTTCTAATCTCCGTTATCTACAAAAGAGATTTGCCTTTATCGAAATCTGTCGATGGAGCGTCCGTAAAATGTGACAACCCCAATTTATCATATGTCTTGATCTTATGATGATCTTACGTACTAGATTTGAACATTAACACTCATCTGATATTTTAGTATTTAAATACACATCTTAGCATCTAATTCATTCAATCATAATTATCAGTTTCTTAAATAGCATATGAAATTTAAGAACGGTAAGCAAAGAATGGAGTTCTGTTGATACTTACTAGAAGTACTTGTTAAGAATTGATTTGAAAGTACTTATGTATTTCTTTGTACTTACAAACACATAACTACAACTCAACGATAAGCTCTTTAATGGTACTTGTTATTTTTACCATACGATTCAATGAATCCTTTGTTTCAGCTGAGCTCAAGAAGTGACGTGTTTAGAGAACGGAAGTAAAAGATAATCTGGAAAGACAACTGATAGACGAACAAAATTGAGAGGTAAGTGATCTCATGTTTGTATTAAGTAATAGTAATAAAGGCCAGATCGGTTTTGTTGTAAAATAACTCGCTACAGCCAGACGGTATTGTTTGTTTTTCTCAAGCAGCTACATATAAGCGCTAATACTAATTGTACATATTGCTCAAAGAGTGCGAATGAAATCGATTATATTGTGAAGTGAACGATTATTACTTTTTATAGTGGACATAACACATATGGACATTTATATTGACGCAAGCATATAGTTGCATATCCACCCATGCACGAATTGTGTTACAACAATAATGATTGTTTTCTTAATATTATATTGTCTAATAATATACCCGGGGCGTTTATAATACTATGGAAAGCAATTAAATTTTCCAATTATTTCATTATTTATCTGCATTTCCTGGAAATACTAAATAGTTGATTGTATCGAAATCAAAAGACAATGGCTGAATGTAGGAGTTGTGGATATTAATCTTAAGACGAAGAACGGTAATGGAGACTTGACATTTAACATTAAAGGTCATTTTCGCAATACAGAGGTAATAAAATAACTAACCCCTACACTTGAACAGCTTCATAGTTCAAATGGGGTGAAGACCTCAATAAGAATATCTGTTTGAAACTTAATAGGTATGTTTGCTACGCATTTGTTTCATTCAAGTGTATAAAATCGATAGTCCTTTGGGCATTTAGGTGTAACAGTTATCGTCAGGTTTATCAGCGACTATATCATAGATATGCGATATTTAAATGAGTGTTTATGTTCTTTATAAACACATGCGCCTCTTTAAGAAGAAACTAGCATCTTTCAAGAACCGATCATGTTCATTATAGGTATAAAAACTAAAAGATTAAGAAATAAGCGTTTATATCTTTAATTCGTAAATTATTCCATAAAATGTCCACTAATTGGAAGCTATTTCACCATTCTTACCTTATTTGTCCATATAAATCCTTTAATGTATAAAGCAACAACTACAAAATGTCTGTAATATATGGTAATTGTGACACTTTTATCTCAACAAATTACAATTCTGCACCGCTGGTTGTGTTAGTCGTCAAAGACATTTATCAATCATTCACAAAAAGAATCCTTATCTAGAGTTTTCCTATACGAGAAAAAGGCGATGTGTCTTCGGCATTCGACCACCGAGTACGTGTGTATACCCATTGTGGATCCTCGGTGACGCTCCCTTATTTTCTTGTCAGGACAAGCCGGCACATCAATTGACACAAAAAGTCGTCCGTCACGAGATGTCATTGGAACGCGGAATATCTACACCGGAAAGTCGCAGTTAGATTGATGGCGCTAGGTGTCCCATTCACGCCTCAAATATAAATCATTTTGGTTTCTTTGGCCGATTCTTATGCCCACACCAAGATGAGAAAAAGATATGTTATAAAATGTGGTAGTTTACAAGGTTAACGATTTAGTAAGACACAAATAATCTTGAATTTTATTACACATTCTGCTAAATATATTATAATATCTGTAAATATATGTATTGGATGATTTGATGGTTCTGCAGAGTTTTCCACAAAAAGTTTTCAGGCTTAACGAAAACTTTCGGTTTTACAAGTTTGAGGTTTACAATAATTTGACACTTACCTTCTTTCTAAAATATTCTGTATATTCTTATATTTCTTTCATTGTTATTACTATATTGTTTTGTAGTCTTCATAAACATGGAATAAATTTATTTATTATCTCCAAATTCAATATTTTCCGTTATTTGGTTTGTAAATTGCACCATAATATTTACAGACAACAATAACCTATTGTAATGCCTAGCCTACCAGATAAAATTAGTCGGCCATTTGAAAGTGTTAATAGATAAAAACGTAAATTATAAGAAAAGCATTGAAGATGGGTATACGGAATGTTACAGTGAATTGATGTAGAATAATTTAATTTTACACCCAACAATATAAAGCTATATAGGATGTTCTGTTTGAAATATTAAGTTTTTGGGAACCTTTTACTATGTTTTAGTGAAACAATGTTAGTACTTGTCCTAAAATGCTAGATTTTTACCACTTAAACCAAGTAAAAAATTAATCAATTATACGTGCAATGTAAATGTCAAAATTTTCACCAAAAACGTATTATCTTAGAAGCAGTTGAAGATTGAAGATAGGCGTAAGAAACCCTAGCTGTAGTCGTCATAGAATTTTATGCTGAATTTAAAACTGCAATGCAGTTCATTTACGATAACGAAAGAAGTACTATACGTAAGTCAGGACGCTATGACGGACGACAATGTTGCAAATTTTCTCTTTTTTAAAACGTAAACAAACCGTTAGATTATTTAACCGTCAAACACCACTGATGGGTGAATAAATGTACCCTTCAAAATTTAATGTTGATACTAATGATGATTCTCATTGAAAAGCAGAATGTAAAATGACTTAATAATAGTAGCACCGCTACTTACCAAATTTCTTCAAAAGCGTTTTATGCACATGTTTACTTTTTGCTTTAGATCTGATTAGTGTGGACAGCCTTGAAATGTACAGTGAGTTTTCTTTTTAGCTCTGAACATATAATGTTAATGTTGTCCTATTTCAAGTTTCAAAAAGGACCAACATACAAGCCGTCAAAGCTATCTTCGTGGAAACAATTTTATTTTAGTGCCAGTTGTCAATTTTGACATGAGTAGGTACTTAATAAAGAAATAAATTTGATGTTATCTATTATTATCTATTATTTTTAAAATGTTACACTATGGAAAAAAGTAGTCATCGTAAACTAGTAGAAGGGTAATAACAGCTTGCACAATATTTCGTTATCTAGCTTCCAGTGATTACCCTGACGAACCAGTTTATAATATTATGCGGTTTACTACAAAAAGTTGTGCGCTAAATTTCCACAAAAAAAAAAAAAAAAAAAGGGTTCCCATATGCTTAGCGAAGAAGTGGACTTAGGTATCATTTTAGGTGAAGAAAATCATATTACCTCCAACCAAATACAAACCTTACAAATATGGCTGCTATTATCAGCACTTATTTAAGGAGGACAAAATAAAAAACCGAGTTTTGTGATGTTACGCTTAGCTTAAATGAAAAGCGAGACATTTTAGAACAAATGGTTTTTGCAGGCGAAGCGTTATTTTCTTTGACTAGCATCGTAAATTCGTAAAACTATTGGCTTGTTTTTATTTCTTTAATTCCAATCCTTCTTAACCTATTCCTTTATTATACCTACAGGCATAGATCACAAACCGTGTTCCTGATACAATATATTTCTTATTGATGGTACTCTTAATACAAATAAGTTTTTGAAACTTCTTCGACCGCGCATTATCCCAAAAATAGATACGAAATTTAAACATCGAAAATAGATGGTTTCAAGTGGACCCAATTCCATCATATTCCACTGCTTTCTTGATGAAATTTGCCCAAATATGAATAGGTCGATTCGGCCCATTGCTTGGCCACCGTGCTTGCCCAACCTGTAAAATGACTTTCTGAGATTACTTCAAATATAAAGTTTATGTAGTACTAGCTGTTGAAAATATTAGGAGTTGGCGTTCACATTCTCGCTGTCAATTAATTTGAAGCCATTTTTTAAGCAATTCTGTGCAAGCTTTTTATAATCATTTAGCGTATTGTTTAGAACGAAAAGGCGGTCACTTTGAACAATTACTTTAAAATGTCTCTAACAGCTGGTTGTGGTACAAAATTTCAAAATAAACTATAACACAAAAATATGATGTGTTATAACCTAAAAATATTATTGCGTGTGTGCGGACTGCGCATACACAGGCGTTATTTGAGGTGGTTTCACAACCGAATAGGTTCGTTGGTTTTGGCATTAATGTCATTCACAGCCACAGTAGGCGTTTTCCTATTCAATTTGTTGCAACGAAAGGTAAAGATTATTAGATCTGTGTGTGTTTAACTGGACTATTTTCATCACGAAATAATAATTTGGTTAATTTATTTAAATAAAATCATAAAATCTTTTACTCGAAAGCTTATTTTATGGACGGTTGTTTTGGATTGATATTGAACAATTGTCTGGAATGCATTCATTTATTATTTTTGGAACAGATTATAGTATAAGGTGTTAACAATGTATGTTCACGTATCTCTCTCTCTAATAGAAAACACCACGGTTATTAAATTCTTTCAATGTACTATCTTTCTCAAATTAAATGCGAATCTAAGCTCAATAAATTCTTGATTATTGATGCAACCGAAAATACTGCACTTAATGTTAATTAAAAATGTTTCGGGAGCAAATCTGAATTACATATCGCTAGGTATAGAGATACTTGTAGTTCGGTTGCATAGCATCGAAGATTGGTAGAGCTAAGGTTCGAATTTAATATATGCGAAAGCTGTTATGTACATTTGTTCATGACTTGTAGAAAGTTAATCAACAAAGGCCATCGCCAATGACCTTTTATTAACAATTATTATACTTTATAATTTTATTATGAATTATTTTAAGTTTAGACAATTAGTATCTACCAGATCTTAGTTTAATATAAAATTAAAGAGATATATAACAATACGTCAATTATTACTATTGCTTTTACAGATTCTGATATTTTTTTATTATGTATTTTTATTGAAATGAAATGTTCAATACTTTTGACAGCTGAATCTATAGCGCGTTCAATTTAATGTATTTTCTATACATTGTAGTTATGCGCGAGGGTATGAGGAGATATAAAATATACACCGGGAGAGTTCGCCTAATATGAAAATATTAAAAATCCGAATAAAATCCTTTTAAATGCCATATTAAGCTGAATTAGCATGAAAATGGTCTAGGACGCTGAATACACGTTGCTTCGGGCCTTTTCAGTTTAAGCCTGGAGCTTCGAAGTGATAGAGAGAGAAAACTCCTGAACGTATTTTAATTTACTCCGACTGTATTTCGCGCGGCGCGTCGCACACATACATTCATATTCAACCTGTGTACCGCCAATTTATTAGCGGGTCTGTTGCTCTCTCCTCGTTGTATTTGTATGCATGGAATAATTGATTCGCCTCTATGTTATCATATCTGCTGTATCGGTTTTTGTACTAATTGACGCATTCCTCATAGATGATCGAGGTTCCGCTGTCGTGGATATTTATAAGGTTCCCCATTAGCGAACGCCTATTTATTCAACGGCATGTGTATCAAATGATCCCGTTTGTTTTCAGAGAAATAAGAACGTACAATTGTTCGTTGTAGCAGGTATGTACGTAAAAAAATCCGTAACGGTTTGCTACGTGACACCTGCAAAATATTAAGGTTCGAGAAACTAATAGTTACGTAAATCACACGAATATGTGGTTGACATATTCGCATATTCAGATTATACGTAACAAACACACATTTAAGGTACAAAATTAGAAATAGATGTCACAATATTACGGAAAGATACCAAGCGAGAAGTTGAGAACTCCTTTTATTTGTTTCTATAGCTTTCGAAATAAATTCATTTCACGTTTAGTAGATAACAACTGTAATGGAAAATTAGTAAAACATATGAATACGTAAGAATTTAAAAGTTATTTACAATAGGAATTGGTTACATTAAACATGAATTAAAAAATAGAAAAATCTAAATGACAAAGTAATACATGGCTTACTATTTCTCGTGGTTAGTCCATCATTAGCTTACGTAGTTATCATCATGTGGTGGGGGATTTGTTTTACGTGTTTTCTCAACGTTTTTAATTTATAATTCAGTTTTGTTAACTTAAGTGTTTTGCCTATAACGCTTGTCATTTACATTTTCTATTTTTTATTTCATGTTTAATGTAGCCGACTGTGTTACTCCTATTGTAAGTAACTTTTAAATTCTTACTTATTCACATGTGTTACTAATTGTCCGTTACAGTTATTATTTACTGAAGATGAAATGAATTTAGATCGAAAGCTATAGAAACAAATAAAAGGAGTTCCCGTTTCGTACATTTTTCCAATATTTGTGACATCTACTTCTAATTTCTACTATAGTACTTCTTTTTCGCTACAACCCATATTTTTTTTAGGTAGGAGAAACAATCATAGGTTATGACTAAAAAGAAGACAAAGTTTAGAATTTTAATTATTAAAAGTTTGGCGTTATAATAATATTTATTAAATTAAATAAGTAAATATTAAAGAAGAATAATGAAATTATCTCTATTAATACTTGTATCTTAAAAAAAAATAATAAATAATTTTTTTGATAGATATATTATTTATATATTATTATTATAATGCAATATCGGTAAGTCTGCACCTTGGACCAAGTTGTATAGATATAAACCACCAAGAGTTGCCAAATCGAATTGTACGAATACGTATATCTGCTCAATGGATGCACATGACAACTACACTTCATGAAATGCGTTTAATTTTTTTTGGCCAACCAAAACGAAAATTTGCTAACACTTATATATTTAATTTTTGAAAAAAAAATTGCATAATTCGAATTAAGTACATTTATCTATATTTACTGTTTAAAAAAAAAATTCTCACTGACTATTCAGTTTTCAAATTTGCTGGTTAGGTACACACTCATTTAAATGCGTTGAGTTGCCTGTTATACAAAGTGAGTACAAAATAATAAAATTATCTTATCTTCTTAACCAAATGTTTTCGGACATATATTTTTTCAAACTTTTTACTTCAGTTTGACGACTACAATCTGCTTTTGTACCGAACCGTCTCGTTAGGTTTTTTCCGAACTTTCGAATTTGATTTTAAAACTTGCAGAGTCATGGCTCACTGAAATCTACTCAAGGTAAATATTTTACCATTTATTATTATATTACTTTACTTTGTAGCATTTTTGCTATACAAGCTGTTGATATCAACGTTCTTATTTTAAATAGAATGTTGCAATTTTTATCGGTCTAATGATTTTATCGAATCATTTGCAGCTAATTCGTACCCTATTCCTAAACTCACGGTACTTCAGATAATTGTATTTTATTTTTTTAATTTTTGATGTTTACACTCTTGCGAACAAAAATTAAATAATTGAAGTAACCCTATGTGAATGGTGTTTGGAATTGAAGAATATATAAAAGATAATAGTCATTCTTCCCATTCAAAAGTTTATTTAAATCTATAGCACTACATGTTTCGGCGATATGCCATCATCAGGTAATGATTTACGATGATTATTAAAATACAATGAAAAAAGTCGAACAACGCTCCATGGAAAAAATAAGTAATTTTAAATTTAGTTCAATTCAAAAAATTAGATTAAAATGAAGAAAGAGACATGTCTACTATTTTTGAATGATCGGTGGAGAGTGTTTTTTTTCATTGTATTTTAATAATCAACGTAAATCATTACCTGATGATGGCATATCGCCGAAACATGTAGTGTTATAGATTTAAATAAACTTTTGAATGGGAAAGACCACTATTATCTTTTATATATTCTTCAAAAATTAAATAGTTCATGTGGTAGTAGATATTTGTTGTTCTACTATTATGATGGAAGCATAAGTAAATAGGTGTTCAATATTATAGCAGTAATAAATGAATCACATCCAGGGTGTTCGCACGCATCTAAAATATAAATAGCTTTAAACAAGCAAAACTTTTTTTCCAAATGGAACATGGTATTTTTTACTACAACATTAAATAGAGCGTGAAATTAGTTAAAGTATACTATACTTAAAGTATAGGTACCTTAATTCCAAGTTTTAAGCAAATATGTTTTCCCTAAAAACTCTGTATATTATTAACTTAACCTATCTAAGTATTTATGAGCCGGGTATTTAACATTACTAGTTTCCTATTTAATGGTAGCTTCAACTTCTTTACACATTTCTTTTCTAAGTAAAGGCTTGTAAATCGAAAGAAATAAGAAAAGCATTAAAAGTCACATATACAAATAGTATTTTACATTTATTCTACACTCATGTAAAATGTAACAATAATAATAGCTGAACGGGTTGTTTGTTGAGCATAGATACCTACATTTACTTGCAATGAACAAAAACCCCGATAAAAATAAATAAAAATATAAAAAGAAATTAAAGGAAATATCCTAAATACAGTCATACAATTGAAGATCACTCACTAAACTAAATATTAAGCTATACAGACAGATCGACTGTTCAAAGCATTCGAGAATGTTCAATATAGGTACCTTCATAGTTTTT
This sequence comes from Protaetia brevitarsis, assembly GCA_004143645.1. Lineage (NCBI taxonomy): Eukaryota > Metazoa > Arthropoda > Insecta > Coleoptera > Scarabaeidae > Protaetia > Protaetia brevitarsis. The sequence goes on along the minus strand of RXPK01000567.1, from coordinate 27,667 downwards.
TCTTTTATTATTATTTTGCTTTATTTTCGATAAACAGGGGAAATACTACCCAATATGTAAGTTCACGATGGGATAATAATTGACTTGTTATTACCTTATAGTCAATATGAATTCTTTACAATTATATAACATTTGCTAATAATTAGAGAACTTTTAATGATAAACATCTCAAGCATGAAAACCAAACAATTCAAAAATAGATAACGAATAATTCTAAAAAAGCAAAGTACAGAGTGTTTGTAGGAAGAAATATTTTATTGGCTTGAAGCTTGGCATTTATTACATGATATATGATATATTTTAAGCAATTTTGTGCAAGAAATGCTAATATTTCGAAAACTATCAAGAATAAGTATACTAATGCAGTGATAAAAAGTCCTATGTTCCATTTGAAAGAAGTAGCTTTTGTTGGTTTAAAGGTATTCACATTGAAGATGCGTTTTTGAATACCCTGTATGCGATTCAATGAGTATTGCTATAATCCTGAACATAAATTCAACAAAATTGCAATATCTCAAAAACTGTTGAGTTTTAAAGACAAGAGTTCTTTGTAAACGATCCGATATATTCATTAAATCAATATAAAAAAAAATGCACCGTTGCATTTAAAATAAAAGAGTTGATATCAACACCCTGTGTAAAATAATTTTCGATGAACAATAAAGCATTTTGAAGTAATGGCTCTTAAAGGAATAGATAGCATTTGAATAGAAAATAAAAGAATAACATCTACTAACAGTAGATTAATTAGTGACTTGCTTAATTAACATCAGAGGTTTGTGTTAATTATTACATACAAGAAAGACTGTTAGGTAAATTTAAAAAAACTAACGATTACTACCTTTTTTCACAAGAAATGAGTGCTGCGAAAATAATTACATGGTAGCACCTAGTTAGATTTTGTATTGTTTAGAGAACGTAAGAATTGAATGAGAAAAGCTTAAGATGAAAAGAATACATTACTCCTAATAAAACCCTGGTACTATTCATCCCGAACGCGTCTTCAATTGACACTTTAAACCGGAAGTTCAAAATACTGTAAGAAACAGAAACTTGTCGTTTATACTTATTCATATTTTTATAACATATTTGTCCCTGATTTTCGTATGCAAATTATTAAATATATCTGTTTTATTTCGTATTAACCTAGTGGCGTAAATTACTTACAGTAATCAAAATGCATTAGACCGTATCTGGTAGCGATATTCCCTAAAATGTCGTGCGCTATATCATAACCATTTAATACCATTAGTTGACAAAACGTTCGCATATTGCTCTGAAATTATATAAACGAATACATAAATGTAAAAGCAGGGAATTAATTGAAATGTATAGGCGTGCCTGCTATATCTGTGTTATATGTACTTTACGTAATCTATTATTACCACAGGGCAAACCAACGACAGGCTTTAACGATGATGATTCTTGAGTCGCTGATTGCACGTCCAAAACAGACAAAATACCGAAGTGGTCAAAACCAACAGTCGGTGGACAACAGGTGTTTGGCTGTCGTGCTTTTCAACAGTATCGAATGTAGATTAATATCCCTTAAGAATTTACTAATTTAATTGCTTATTTCCCTAATAATACTAAACACAACTGAATTGTTCTACTCCACATTTTATAGATTTATATTGAATAACTTTCATTCATTTGGTGGTATTCACTTCACATTCTTTTAAATAAAAAAAGTTAATCTTCGCAAAATGTCAAAATGTTATTTCGGCTCTTAATTACCAGAAAAAAAAAAAACTGTGCACTTTAAATAAATCATGCAGATATAGGATGCTCGTAATGGAATGGCGTACAGTCTTAGCAAGAAATATTTTTAATGAATATCAAAAAGTTTATAAGCTAACGTTTCAGTAATTAGTATCACCCTTTTTGACGCTACAAAAATTCAATAAAATAGTGAAATAATTAAGTAAGGATTAAAATCGTGACAAACTTACTCTAATGCCTCTTTCACACGATACGGATTTTATCCGGGCCGATTTTATTGCTTTTTCCGTGTAGTCTAGTAAAAAATTACTTTCAATGCATACACACAATACGCCACGAAAAAATTCGTAAACGGTTGTCGTATACCAGCCGTATCGTGTGAAAGAAGCCTAAGACGTAATATGAGAAAAACGTTACTAAATAATGAAACAGTCATTGATGATTCCAGTTGAACCTTGAATTGAAAGACAACATATAGGGGCACTTAAATTTAACACATTTAAACAAGACATGAATGATACGGTATTTCTTTCTTGCGATTCTTCTTTCATTTTTATCTTTTTTTTCACAATATACAGGATATATATAATCTGACGAAAGAATTATTTTATATAGCGACATCTTTGCAAATTTCGTAATAAAAAATCTTAATATTTCAATGCTGTACATTACCTCCTGCGTACACAGGACTGATTTGAAAAGAACCTGCATGTGGCAACATTATTGTATGTTACACTTAAATTTGTATTCATTCACGCCGTACACAGAAAATCATCGGATGAAGTTTTTTATACTTAATTTTATTTTATTGCAGTGAATGGTAAAGTAAGTCGTTTCAATTCAATGCAGGAATTATAATTATTAAAGAACTACGTGTACTTAAATTAAAATTTATAGCCATTGGTTTTAACACATAGTTGCAGCCTCCGCTTCACCTCGAACTTGTAGGCAATTTTGGGCAAAGAATGTTTAATGGATTAAGATCGAATGACCTAGTGAACCATGATATTGAACCGCTACGGCCAATCCATCTGTTTGCAAAATGTTCGTTCAGTCACTCTCTAACATTAGAGCATAGTGAACGGGAGCTCAATTGTGCATGTAGAAGGCATTGGGTCGCATATCCAATAATGTTATCTATAACTTCTTTCAAAATATTGAGATATTCAACAGCATGTAGTCGATTCAGAAGGGAAATTAGTCCAGTAACTGAATAGTTTACTATATCTAATCAAATCATAATCATAATCATATCAATTTATTGGCAACAGTTCAGTACATTCATATTCTGAACATATATGCCAAAAAGACTAAATCACCGTAAAGGTGCTCTTCCTTTAGCCTCAATTCAAATTTTTATGGTTTTGGCCAGAAGTATAACACATGAATTGATACACGTCAATTTTATCTTTTCTTTTCTATCACTCTTCGTGGATGTTAACACCATACAACTTGAGGTTTACTTTGAGATTATAATTCCATTCTACTTTTCCAAAAAACCACGAAATGTAAAACTAAAGATGCGCGTTCCTGTCACTTTGACAGATTAACAGAAAACCTTCTTTGGTGACCATACTCACAAAATTAGTGTCGATTTTGCTCCGCCCAATAGTAAAAGTTATAAGCATTAAAACTTCATCTCTATTAAACATGCAATCACCGCTCCAAAGAATATGTCTCAGAAAACTTTCGTCTATATAAAATCGTGTTGCAGAAATTCAGTCGGAAAAGGTTATCGTTTTCATAAAGAAGTTGAACTTTGCAACAGTTAATTGTCTAATGCTAATTTAGGAATTCCCATTTACTAAGTCTATAATTTGCACTTTTGCTGGAACATTCCGTCTTTGTCTTGCTCTTCCAACATCCCAGTGATTTGAAGTAACCGAACCCATTTTTCGAAGACGTTGCACACTCGTTTCTAGGACACTATTTTTTGGCCAATGGATTTTCGAAGTATTTTAGATGACTTTAATAATTACTTTATATCCTTACTGCGACCTAGTTGAAGCGAGAATAAAATATATAAAGTGTAAACTATGTTTTAACAGTTTATTACAAAATTAGATAACTTGCATAATGAAAGATATTTCATTATCTTGTGATTGAGCTAATTACGAAGCTTGCCTCTTCTTAGATCGGCCTAGCTTTACTTTAAATGCCAATCTTTGCCATTCACAATAACCGGCAAACGTAGATGGGGTAGTAATATTTGATTGTTTTGTTGAATTTATCGTAAAGATCGTAAAGTTGTTTTTTATGCATGGCCATTTATGCAATATGTAAATATCTCATATATATATTGTTTTTCTTTCATACAATCTAAGGCCTTTGACTTTACTGCTTTGAAGTATAATAAATACCTGCAGAACTAATATATACCTATTATAATTTTATTTAAAAAATTATTGGTAAGTTTGCCCGTTGGTATTGCACCAATTACACTGATGCACATTTTATCTTTGTCATACACATACGTAATGAGTGAATCTTATATCCTGTTTTAGTCACAAGCCAATGTAGAAAGTGCAGTACCAGCAAATAAACCTAATGACTATAATACACCGCACTTATGAAATTCAACCGTCTGAATCTTTTTTCGGTTTATGTAGTTTGTCGATCGTTTCAAATTAAGGTCTCGCGAAAAATATATGTGTACAATTACATTTTTTATTTTTCGAGTTTTGGCCAATAATTAGGATAGTTAAAATCAATGTGCGTTGGTTCAACCTTCAAAAGAAGTTTGCTATAGGATTTGGGTAAGGAGCATGATATTGTCGCATTGCCCTGTTTCCATTTTCATTACATGTACCTATATATGTACCATCTTTAACAAATTAAATCCGAATCAAAGCACCACGAATTTTCGATCGTTTATGCAACCGAAACAAATTAAACAAATTAAAAATTAATAAAAATTAAAGAATGGACGTCTCTTTTTCATAAAAAACATTAAACGTAGAATTTAAACGGAAAGCAAAATTACTATCTTTTAGAAACTATTATTTTCCTAAATACTACACTAAAGTAAAATAAAATACGATTTTCTATTTACATCCTTTACCTTAAGATGCACATATTGATATACGAATATCCGGAATATCTGGTGTTAAATGACGATAGGAGTACCGTCGAAAAAGAAGAACGTATAGTATTGATGCGCCAGTTGAAGAAAGGATCATGCGAAAAATAGTTATTTGTATCACTAGGCCAGAAACTACAGTTTTGCGATTATGAGTGCGGTACCGCTTCGGCCCACAAGCATGAATACTCGCAAAAGTGTTTCTGGCCGTATGATACACAATGTGACAAAGATTTGCAACAAATCTTAATTTTGAATTGAAAATAGAAAAGAAATTTTAACACTAGGGAGTTGACAGTACAAGTTGGCACACATGCTACACTCCTTAGTATTTGGACGTTTCCGAGAATAAATGTTTTTCTGTAATTTTCTTTCTAGTTTAATATATACTTATCAATAATAAGCGCAATAAAGCGCAATTCATCTTAACATAGTTGAACAGTAGCTTAATGATAATTTATTACACATCTGTCATGTGGAATCTAGTGTGGCCTGTGGTGTGGCCAAGCTTTAGTGACATTTTTACGTATGCTTTGAAGTACTGCAAAATAAGTGTTTCTGGAATATAAGTTTTATTTACATGTATTTGGGGGATGGTTAGGATGCATTTGCTGAATTTATGTTTAAAAGTATGCCGCGGCGTAATGTATTATACTGGAACCAATGAAATTATTTATTAGAAAATGTCAAAAATGTTGACGTGATTTACTGGACACGCAATTTTACTTTCTAGTTTATATTATATTAGTAAAGCGTGAGGCCGTTAAATAACGTGAACAGACGTGGATCTCTTTGATTATGCAAAAATGTGCTTATAAAAAATATTGGTACTTATTAATTATAGTAAGCATGGGCCGTTTTTAGTTACTTTTCTGAAATTAAAATGTAAACCCATACAAATTTTTCGAAAGATTTACGGTCAATGAATTTTATGGATTTTATAATTTCACCAATTCTTTATAATAGATGTCTTTTACAAAGGTTTGAAAAATAAAACATAAATAAATATATAGGTAATAGAAATTTCGTAACTTTACACAAAAAATAATTATAAAATCGTGGTTTTTGAACAAATTATATTTGAAAGTTTTTAATTTACAAACATACAGCAAATAAATATAGAATACTTATATTTATTATATATTTGTTGCTTACACCACATGGAAGTAAATATTTCAAAAAATGTGTGTTTTTTCGTATGCTCGCGTTTTCCTTTTTTCAACTAGCGCGTCAATACTATACGTTCTTCTTTTCTCTACGGTACTCTTGTCGTAATTTAACGCCAGATATTCGGGATATTCGTATATTAAATATGTGCATATTAAGGTAGAAAATATAAATAGAAAATAGTATTTCATTTTACTTTAGTGTAGTATTTAGAAAAGTAATAGTTTCTAAAAGATTTTGCTTTCCGTTTAAATTCCACGTTTAATATTTTTTATGAAAAAGAGACGTCCATTTGTTTATTTTTCTTTCTTTTATATTGCTATGCTGTCATTTCTATTTTTATGTAATAACACAATAACGCCATAGACCAATAATTGTTTAGTCTTTGACATTTTTCATTAAGTAATTTCCGTCTTTTCAATGTTACATTACATTAGAAACATTGTCTAGCTTTTTTGTCATACGAACAGGGCCTCTTTATTTATTTATTTACTTTCTTAGGGATAGCAACGGGACGAACCCAGAACCGCTACCCACAGAAGTATTTAACAACTTAAAAATTCTACTGGCTTAATATGTAATTACATTTAATAATGAAAATACACTTAAAAAAAAACAAGTAACAATTCAAAACTACCAATTTCCCAGACAACTCCAACCATTATTTTAAAAAATTTCCGAATGAAAACAACGATATACTGAAACTATCAACAGAAGAACAAACAGTGTTAAATGAAGACATACATCTAATAATAGGCGAATTTTCATGTGCGTTATTTATCGATGGATGTGGTCTAAATGGCAAAACAGAACGAGTGGTGTAAGATGGAACATTAAAGTTAACACAAGAAAGTATTTCTTCGCAAAAAATTTTGGAGTTACAAATCTTAAACAGAAATAATATATCTCGGCGAGTACGGCATGATTGCGTAGAAAGCATTTTAAATTCAAGCAAGGTTCTTTCATAGCTGATAACGGGCATATGAAATCGGAATGTTAAAAATTTAACGATTTTTTTCTGAACATACTCTATAGCATTAACATAAACATTATATTGGGGATTCCACACGACAGTCGCATATGAAAGAATACTATGGACATGGGCATAATAAAGGGTAGTAAATGTAGATAATTTGAAAAAAAAATTGTTAAGCGGATAATAAATCCAATTTTTTTAAATGCTTTATTAACCACATAATAAACATGCTTGTCGAATAATAGTTTAGTGTCGAGTAGTACCCCCAAATCACGAATTTCAGAACTACCGTCTACTACTACTATTACTACTACTACTACTTTCACCCATTATTTGTTACATTAAATTCTTATGAAATATTTTCACAGATTACGTATACACATGACACATACACTTCTTTAACATAAACGTAGAAATTCATAAGAATAATATATATTTCAGAACTATATCCTTTTTTTCCGTCATATCCATTATACTTTTTCTTCTTTTTTTTTGTTTGGTCCAGGAATTTCTGGAACTTATATTTTTATTTACCATTTCGAGGATATGCGAAGGAAAAAAGGGACAAGGTTATCCTTCAATTGACTGCATTGGTGCTGACGTTAAAAAAATTATAAAGTTGTAATGTAATATTTTTCTAAACATTTTAAACTAAAAATTAAAAACAATAATTCTTTTAATCGTTAAAATATAATTTCATAACATAATATTTATAATTTTAAATGAACAATTTGAATTTAAATTAAAACGGTAAGAAATAGAGCCAAGATAGGTTTTCGATATTATAACCATGATTTAGTATTGTGCAAAAAGTCCGTTTACATTGTTTACAAAGTTCCTATTTTTTATTGATTCGCACATTCGCTGGCACAAGCCATGTGCATACATATTTATTGTTATAATTAATACATAATAATAATACATATGTATTTTTTTAAACTAAAATGAACTGGAATAGAATTCCGCAAAATATAAAGTGAAAGAAATAGAAATTACTACATGCTTTTAACATATATAAGTACAATAAATAATTTTCTTATATATATCTTAAAATTCCAAATTGCTTCAAATATCACGTAGAACTGTTTACTATTCCTTTATAAGAATAGAATTGCATAAATTCTCTCGAAAATTATATAAACATAAAAAAGCATTAATCGGTTTAAAACTATTTACAAAATTTGGAATTACGCATCGCTATGTATGCAGTACGTGTAGTTTCGCTTGCATAAACAAACGAAAATTCGCGGTGCTTCGAGTCGCATTTAATTTGTTAAAGATGATATATATATCAGCACATTCGATAAATGAAAAATAATGTTAAACGAGCGAAAGGAACAAAAATAAAACGCCCAAAAAACGTGCAGACTGAATAAACACTAAAATATAAAAAAACAACGTATAATTGCTATTCCGAACGACAGAAAAACACGCACAACGTAAACAACAAGGATGAAAGTATGTGAGCAAAGGAATGTTAATGTTTTCCCCCTGCTTCTTTAGCAAGAAGATACATATTATCATTTTTTATCCGGATTACGGTTAACCTGATTTTTTTACAGAAACGGTCTTTCAAATCACCAGGAATATTTCAAATTTATTAATTATATTACATCATCGGAATATGCGTAGTGTGGATCCATTTAAAAAAAACAGGACGAAAAAGGTCTAATCTACAATTACCAACAGTTTTATTAGACTACCGATTTCGCTTTAACACATCATCAGGTCTTAGTGGTAATTTATACATCTCAACAACTCTTAAATTACCACTAAGACCTGAAGATGCGTTAAAGCGAAAGCGGCAGTGCAATAAAAATATTGGTAATTGTGGATTAGCCCTGTATATATTATATTATTTGGAATGCCTTCTTTTATTTTTAAAGTTTGCGCTCCTAAATATGTTGTAGTAGGTAGGTGTGTATATTCTGGGCTGGTCGGAACAAAAAGTGCAGTGCATGTTCGGCGTTCGCATTTTTTCTGTGGTGTTGGTTAAGCACCGAACAGAACAAAGTTGCCCTGAACAGCTTTTATTGCTTCTAGTAGAAGTTGTTTGGAACGAAAAAGGCGGATGAGCCGGTATTATGCTCGACAATTAAAGCAATCGCGAAATTTCTATCAAAAACGTATTCGTTGGTAATTGTCCTGAATAAGCGCTCGTATGTACTAATTCCTGGACTGTTCTGTGACGTCAAACTAGTTCTGCCTACAGCAGTTTAAAGCAAATGGTGCTATACAAAACACACACTTGGTATTTGTGTTAAAATGGGAACACCATCGGCACTAGTTTGTAAACAGAGAAAATTAAGTTAACATTATAAAGAATATAAATTTAAAAACAACAGTCAATTGTAAACTATGAATCAATATTCAATCAGTAAATCGAATTATCTATCAACAATAAAACCTGCCGTCGGCGATGGTTTACCATGTCATTATTAGCATTACAACTAATATTATATTATTTACGGCACTAATAAATTGTATTGGTTTTTAAATATGACAAAGATTAATTGTTAGTTTAAACAAACACATTAAAATACTACTGCTTAATTAACTAATGTTCCTGTGGCCTTATAATGTAACGTACTTCTTTCTTGACTGCTTTTAATTAACTTCATTAGCTCGTCTCGATGAATAGCACTGCAATTAGGTTCAGTTCCTTTCTTACTTTACAGGTGACCTATTTATAATGAAATTATTCGTAAAATGAAGATGAAACAATAGAGAAAACTGCAAAAACAAAACATTAACGGTTAGTGTACTGCGTCACGTTTATTGTGTTTAATTAATACTGTAACACTGTAATTTGTAATGTAAAGAGTAATCAAATATTCTTGCTTGCCCTTTATAAAAACGCGTCTCAATAACTTGCAATTTTTTTATTTGTTGAAATTGTTATTTGCACACTACACAAAAGTTAATTACGTCGCTAATTATATAGCAAGAAAAAAAATGATATAATTATTATTATATTTATCAATTTTTCTGCTGGCTTCTTTAGAAACTATTTAGTTATGATAACGTAAAATGCCTGTCAATCTGTCCAGTATTGCACTTTTACCAAATTTTGACTTTATTATAATGCATTGCCTACAAATAACGTATGTATATTAAATTTTATAAAAGAAAATATCATATCCCACTGTTAATATGTAAGCACAGCGAGTCAATTAGATTTATTGCAAGAAGATACACCCGTATCCCTAGAGATCTAAAATAACAAGAACACGCATCAATTTCATTTCCGCTGAGAATTTGACCGGAAATTACAGTAAGCTTATTCAATTTAATATGACCGCAATTGTTTATTAATTAATAAAAGCGTACCGGCTGCATATAGGGAAACGCAAGCAGAAAACAATATTCCATTATATTATTTTGATTAAAATTTAGAATGCCTTCTGGATTATTTTCTGCTTTTAAGGCTAATTCAGATATTAATATTACGTTTTGCTCTTATAAAAAAACGTGTGTATCAACTTATAACCGTGGCTGCAAATTCAATTCTTATAGGAAGCACGTAATTGTAGTTAAGCTATAACCGCAATCCATGTTCCTAACAACATAGATATAAATAGGGTTCAGATTCATACCCATTATACTAATATTTTCCGAAATTGTTAACATCATTGGTATGATAGTGCAAAATTGTTATGATTTTTAAAATTTAACGGGATTTTTTCAATATCATTTTAACTATTCTTTAAATTCTGTTTTTTATTGATTTTATGTTTTAAGGCACAAATTCAAAAAGAATCTACCGAAAGCAGTTAAAATGGTCAAAAATTTAAAATTAATTAAATTTTACAATTACTTAAGAGCATTTAAATTTTGTGAATAACAAAATTCAAAATTACCAATAAAATAAAATTTTTAATTTAAAATATTTCTTCAGGAGCTCCCAACAAAATCGCAAAAGAAACCAAATCAACTAAGGAGTTTCTGAAAAAAAAGGGAGAAAATGGATAGTAGTATCTGCATACAATATAGCTTATTTAAACAGCACGTTCACCAAGTACATATTTATTGTACTTCCTTTTTTTGGTTATTGTGATATAATTTTAAGCAAATAGGTTTCAGTAACCTTTTTAAGTTTAATTTTAATCCACGAATATACACTCGTGCATCACTCAGGGATCCGATATCTTAGGCTTTTAATCGAATACTGTCGACAGTTTTACCTTCAGCTAGTTGTGAGTATCGATCTATCGACTATCCATAGTCAAAATCTAACAAAATATTCTTAAACTATAATAGAAATTAAAATCATTAAGTAACATTAAGAATCGTAAGATTTTCTAATCATAAATTCTAATTATAAATTGTTAGAATCTCGGCTCTAAGTTATCAATTGTTAGATTGGGTTCTCTTTTAATAATACCCATATGAGAATATGATGTATTTTTATATATACTCTCCAATATGATAAATTACAACGGAGAAGCATAAGAAAATGCACTTATAAATTCTATTTTATAATGTTGTAATTACTTTCCATAGTAATGATCTCCGATGTAACACGAGTAGATAGATACCTGTAACACTGGTACTACGTAGTAATATAAATTTCGAAGCGCCGGATGTCACGTGCCCGGAAACCCGACCTGAGTCAAACAGTGGCCCATTAGTTGTCGTTTCCATTTGCTTTCTTATGTTACTGTAGATGTCACTTTCCCTTCCACAAATGTATATTTACATAACTGCATTAGGTTATTAATGCAATATTCTCATCTTTTCTTTCAGGCGAATCCTGTTTTATCTTTATTATCATATTTATTCATGCTTGAATAATTATTGAGCGTAAAAATAAATAAATACATAATACAAGAACACTCGGTGTTAGATTGATTCACTTGAAATTCGATAGCTGTGAAATATATATCGTAAGGTTCCAACATTAGTTGTGCATATTTCTAGTTTAGGTTCTCCTTCCTTTGTATATGCTTAGGAAAAAAATGTAACTGGGGCTTAAAAAGGAAAATTTAATCCTTATAAATATCTATAGAAATTATCGTGTCAGTTAATGGAGCGGCTTCTAAATTAATGTTCGAAATGAATAATGAATAACGTCAGAAATCACAGAGACAGACGTATACAGGCATACGAACCTCATATGAACTCCTAACCGCCGATTCCTCGTGTTTAACTATGTAAATTAAATAAGCCGTTTAATGGGCGTGAGCGTTTGAATTCAAACAGAATTGAAATGCCGAAATACAAACGTTAAAAGAGGCGTGTGGATTGGTTCCCTTTGTGTCCGTGATGCTGGTGGCTCTTTCATCTGGGTCCGGTTGCTTCGAATTCACTCTCCACTTTCGACTCATTTATTTCAAACAAATGACCATTGGCCGGCCGAAATTGCTTGTCAATTGCTTTTATTTCGCTCTCCTCGGCGTCACTTTGAAGGGTTTGAATGTGCGACGACGGAACGAAAGCGCTTTAGCATCTCCTAATAACGCGCGACGTGCAAAAAATTAATCTGTCCTTTACAGGAGGTTTCAGTATAGGAGTAAGTAAATTTATCGCAACAAAAGGGCCTGCACAAATTATAAAATATCCGCAGATATCATCACATTTTTGGTTTATTGTATATTTCCCTCCTAAAAAAATAATGTTTAAAAAGAATGTATATACATATATGTATGTATGATTCCAATTTAGAACCAGAGAGCTTAATTTTAAACAGGATGGTGAATTTTATGACACTGAAAGTTAAACAAGATTAAACTATTGATTAAACTACTTTTAAGTAGATTAAAACGAAACAACTTTGTCGGAAAACTGACTACAATTTCGACTGTTTTACGAATACCTTCTACTTCTTGGATTAAAACAATTTATTAAAGCAAATCACTGCTATTATTGGTTAAGTTTAATATTCAAACTTCAGTTTATTGGTTTTAAGAAGATAGCGTTGAAATATATTTGTATTTTACAAAGGTTTGCTGTTGGTTAAATATCTAATTGTAGTCCACAATATTACACGGCACAAAAAAGTTAGCTATATATCTAAAACTTATATTGGATAAAATGAAATGTCGTATGGAAAGATAAAAGAAAATAAGCAGATGTTTTCTAACACGTTCTAGGTATTTAAACATACCATCGGTTTCCTGTATTTTAATCACATCTTCAGACCTGAAAAGTATTAGTGAAGTAGGCCAGTTAATAGTTTGAAAGTCAAGAATTAAAATAATAAAAAAAACCAATCTCAATCCCATTTTTTCCTTCTGGACAGAAAGTGTAAAACATATATATAGAGATTTCCACAAGTTTTCTTTCAGTTTAATAAAAAAACAAAATGTGGTCGCAATAACTTGGCAATTTCTTTTTAAAACAGTTTCTTACACCGGAAGATATGAAAATATACAGGTGTTTTTTTGCAACAAAAAGTTTTATAACTTTTAACAAATGTATAGTGTACTAATCTTTAGACCAATATATAATACGACGGAAACTTTTTGCTACTTATTGATGAAACAATTTTAGTACCCAGTAGTTTTAAAGTAAGGCACCTCTGGCACTTCCAGCAAGTGAAAATTAATCAATTGCAATAGCGTACATTAAAATCCTCACAAGCGTAATATATTAGAAACAAGTTGAAGTGGGTCAGGGGTGGGCTCCGCTTAAAAAAGCCTGCAAATTCCAAATTAATCAGTAAAACCTTTATTTTCTGTAAAAATACCGATAAATACATAAACACACACCGTTATTATACAGAAGTGGGCATAGACTATTCGGAATGCCTGCCATTTCGCTTTATACCTAAAAACCTGCCAAATCGTTCCATTGCAGATACGGTGTATTAGGGGAACCCTCATACGCATAGACAGTACATTTGCAAACTATGGCTGTCATTATTTTGTCACATGTGGAATTAGCCTAGTCCGACAGTGTATGTTATGTACACCTTTTCATACGAATGATGATAATTACGTTATAGGTATTACATGCTTCATATTATTAACATCTTAGCTTTCCATACAATTGCCATAAGTTAAAAACAAATTTTAATGTCTCATTTTGTCAGTCTACGAAAATAATGACCATCACCTCACGGTGAGATGGAATATGTATACGCAATCCTTGTACTACGCTGTTTACTATATGAGCTGAATTCGACCTCATTTAAATGCACAAGTTCGTACAGCATCGAGCAACTATAAAACACTCGCTTAAACAGTATAGGAATGATATGTATAAAACTATTTAATGGTTTCTGCAAATTTGCATTAAAGATTAGAGTTTATTAATACTCCAATTAATTAATTTAATATTTATAAAATTATAGACTAGTTTTTAACCTACAATGCAACCACAAAACAATATACAGAATTTCATTAGAATAAGAACGTATGAAAAATTCATAGTATTATAAACAGCTTGTATATAAGTAGCTATACTACTTGAAAGGGCTACATAAATGGTGTAAGTCCGCTATTAAAACTTTTTCTCTACCTTTCACTGTTTGAAAGCTATTTTGGATAAACCAAAGTTTAATATTGAATATTAAAGTTTGCACCCAAATTGAAGTTCCGCTGCAATAGGGAGTGTTCTTGTTAACACTCCATATTAAAACTATAAGGTCTTTGTCAGAGTCTTTTATCAGAGATGTTTGCCAAAAACTGTTACTCTGTGATTATCGCCTTGCCGATAATTATACATATAAGCCAAAAAGGAAATTAAACGAGTTGGGCAAAAGGAGGATGAATGGAAAAAAAAAACTAAATAATAGATAATCTTGCTAAAAAGGGCTAGAACGCCATTTTTAGAACCTAAACCTTTTTGCAAGATAAGTAGCAGTACAATATTAAAGAAGCTAAAAAGTAGAAATAAAGCAGAGAAATCTCCACTATTGGGAAAATCATCAGCACATGAGGCAAGTTAAAACTCACCAGGGAATCTATAACCACAAGAAATTTACAGAATGCATTAAGAAACTGAGTAAGAACAATATACCTATATTAATTAGGATACCTTTAGTGCGTTGTAAACTGAAAGGACATCTGAGTAAGCTTGGATTATGTAGTTGTTATGGGGAACAGAATGAAATACCTATCCATCTCCTCTCAAATTGTACAGCACTGTACAACTCAAGGACATTGAACCTGGGAACAATCGAAGAGGGGGCTTTACCAAACCTGGGGCCTTCTCATATCTTGCACTTTTTGAAAGGAATAGGATTGTATCGCCATCTGTAAAACAGCAATAGCGGACACAATAGTCCTTTTGCGTCGCATACATTTGCGTATGTACATACTATCACCCTCTATTTTACACATATATCATTTGGCTACGGGCTAACGATATAACGGACCATCTTTACCAAATTAAATGCGAATCTAAGCTCCACAAATCTTCGATTATTAATGCAATCAAAACTACACCACATTGAAATGGTAATTAAACATTATTTGCAAAAAAATCTGAATTATGCATTGCTCTGCTCGCTTCACTTCACAGTACTTGTAGTTTCGGTTGCATAAATAATCGCAGGTTTATGAAATTCGCATTTAATTTGTTAAAGATGGTACGGTGAAGAGCTGCTTAAACGAAACCTTATCCCCACTACTCTACACTAATTGTTAGTGTTGATAAGGTCGATGGTTGCTTGCAGGAATCTCATTTAAGAAGCTCGTCACTATACATACAATCATATATGCATATAAGCCCATATATATCACGATAACTCCGTCCTCCAATGCACGCATACCAAAAATGGTGGTTATCGCAAAATTTGGACATCCAAAGGCATTCATTCATGCAATCTTTTTGCCTATTTTAGCCATAGTATATTTTCAAGACAGTGAAATCACTCCCTCCGATTCGTGTGTCTAGTATCTAGTATCAGTGTTAGTCGAATCTTGATGTGAGATAGTACAATTCTCCATTAACGTTTTACGCAATGTAAATGTAGTACAATGTCGGGCGTAGAAAATCCCAGAAAACGACCATTGTTTCATAATGTATAAAAGTATATCGATGAAATCCAGGATTTACATTATGGTGGTGCCAAAATAGTTTGTACAGTGTGCGATAAACAGTTATTGTGCTGGCACAAATCGGACTGCACATTGGTGGTGGTGCATCTGATCCATTATCTATCTACAAAAATTATTAAGCGTTTAAATACGTTTCTATTATTTATGCGTATGTTACATCCGTAGATGTTGAACGGTCCTTTTCAAAATATAAACATGTTTTATCATCGCGACGAATGCGGTTTAGTGAGAAAAATTTTGAAGCACTTAATGCTACAAACTTTTCAGCAATCCTATACCATTTCTGCTACTTAAATAAGGTGTATATAATATTTATAGTTACATAAATAAATAATTATCCTCCTTTTTTGCTCCCGACACTGTATTGTATACTTGTGTTAAACGTTAATGTCACATATATGAAACTTAATACTGACCTGGCGCGCAGACGGAAGTTGACCACTCTAGTCATGTATTTTTCTCTGTTGCCTCAATTTCTTTTCATAAATTAAATGAACTGGAATAAATACAATTGCATATTTCTATATTTCTTTTTTTTTTGCATAAAATTTTTGCTATAACATTTGTGTTTATAGTTACTTTTAAGGTTGTATGTATTGTTATTTTGCCTTTAAATTACTAGTCATTTAGCTAAATTTTGTCACTTACACGAATGCTTCTCAGCATTATTTAGTAGAATCTTATAGGTACTATGTTTATTCAGCTATCTTAAACTGTATTATAACTGGGTATTGGCAACTACATAATTTGAGTAATGTAGTTGCTGGAAAAGCTTATTTTAAAGAAATAAAAATATTTATTGAAATCTACACAGAAATAACTATATATTGTACGACCTTTTTCAATATTATAATTTTCCCACAAATAAAGTTTCTCTTAAGCTAAAATAAGACTAACATTTGAATTGCGATTGTTAAATTGACTAATAACGCCCATCAGAAATGTTATTAATTCTAAAAATGTTCCCTGTTCGTATATCATCGAATTAAACTGCTGAACGTGTAAGTAAAGACTAAATTGTCTAATTGGTGTGCACGTCAACGACAGGGACAAATATGCCATCAACACATTCCGAGAGCACATGTAGGTAGGAATGCCGTCGCCAGGAGCAGAGTTTGGTAAGACGTTTTCCAAGTTCGCGGCTTGATGAGCAACATTCCCCAAGTTCCATACATCAAAACCATTCCAACCCTATACCTGCCAAAACTATTCTTAATCGACCATACACTTGTCGAAACCGCAATCGATATTAGCGTGAACTATTAATAATATTTTTTTAGTTGATTTACAAAGATACAAAGTGCTTTTCTTCTGTAAAAATTTCATGAACAATTAAATGGCATTCTAATGATTCCGTTTTTTCTTTCTTATTGTTCCCCTACGTTTTAGAACATTCCACGTATCGCCGGAAGTATTATGCATATTTGTACTGAGCATACAGGGTCTCGCGAAATTAATTTGAAAGTAAAATTCACCTCCGTAATCTGTTTGAGTGCTCAATTGTGAAAAAAATATCGCGCAAGAGTACAAGGGGCGCACGTACCGTACCGTACACACTCTGCTCAGTTCGCTGAAGCATACTCATTCCATCATCGGTCTCCTTTTTTCTAAAATCAAATTTTATGTATGTGGTACGACTTTTAAATTGTTTTTCCGCTTTACCAATTCGAATTTTCCACATACGCAAGCATGTATCCGTATTAAAAAAAATTAGTATAGAGAAAATTATCTATCGATGTGTAAAACTTATATACGGGTAGCGGCGCGATTTCGTCTACTCTACACCGATATTTTCGATTATCTCAATAGAGCGGGGTCCGGACGGGCGGACGCAGTCAGTGAATGTGAACGAATGTTCTCGGTTTCGGTTTTTGCCACCTTGTTAAAATTACGTGTGTACATACTACAACAACGTGCATGTGTATATACGGTACATTGTGTTAGTGCGCTTCATTGATAGCAAATTGCCCTGCGGGTTATCCTGAAAATTTCTGCCGCATTATCTTTGCGCGTACATGTTTATGTGTAACACGGAACGTGGTCATAAAGCCGTACTGTCCACTAACCGTCCCGTTTAGTGGTAATTATAATATTTATTCAGCGTTCTCGTGCTAAAATTAACTCCTGTATCCACCTAAAAATTATTATCCAACGACCTTGTATGCTACGCAATATAGATACATGTTGTGACATCTTTTATAGCATGTAAACCCTCTTTGCCTTATTGGTATCGACTTTCCGTTTCTGTTTGTTATTTTTTTGTAAACGGAATAAATGCATTGCCGAAGATCGGTAATAAAATTAAATTAGCACCTTTCGAATCACCTATAATGGAAAAATAATTTGCAAAGTTATTATCGTATATCATCATAAATTCCAATTCAAACAAGAAGAACACATTACTAAAACTGGTACAAGACAAAGTTTTTTATGCGAGTCTCAGAATATTGCTGTATATTTTAATAAGTATCGTCAAACGCGGTTAAGTGAATCGCTCTATGAATACGGAAATTTTTGCGTCTCTAACGATCGGTGAGACAAAGGTATCGACAGTATTACTGCCATATGTTTCTGGTCTGCCAAGTAATAAGGTTAGATTTGCTCATACCTTCACGGAAGTACCAGATATATAACATGTTTAAATGCTGTGACTATTATTTCAAAAATCGGCTAAACGTTTGAATGAACCCAGCACTAAGAATGATTTTCAGTCTGTCAGCTGCTAGATATTGTTCCTCTAATCCATTAGAAATAATATGTACTATTAAAATATTGTCCTAGTTATATATGCTGAACTTGACCTCTACTTTTTAAAAACATATACAAATTATGGGGTAAAGTGAATCACAAATGAAAAAAATCAGTGTTGATGATGTTGAAACTTGGTAATAAGTCTTTTTTGTACGATAAGTTAAGATTTTGTATTACGCAATATATCCAATTTAATATTTATTTTATGACTTTAGTTCATCTTCTAAAAGATATTTTGTTTCTCCCCAAATATCTGAAATTAAGGCAGAGCAATTTTACAAAACGATACAACTCGAGTCATTTAAAAGGGGACTATATATCTGCAATTAATGAAGAGCATTTTTCGATATTAACATAATTAGACAGGCATTAAGATTTAACTCATTTATTGTTTTTTTTTCCTTTTTCTTCGACTTTCTTTTCCATCAACACTGCTTTTATAAGCATTTTTGAAGAAATATTCAGTTGAATATTTCTTCAAAAAGATATAGAAGTAAATAAAGAATAAAGTTTTTATTTAATATGTTTCTTTTTTCTTTCGACCATTTCGATAAAATTAACTTTTCTTGACTAAATCAGAAACCTTTAATATGGCTCACTTTACCCACAACCATGCAAAAGTGAAAAGGATATAATATTTATACAGCTGATTCACTTTACTCCAATATATGGAGTAAAATTAATTACGCTTTTGCCAAAAAAAAAAAAATTGGTAACATATTTATTCTGTGTCAGCAACAAGTGCAGATTATGTTGAGTAAATGATGAATAAACTTTTAATTGTTTTTAAAATATTGATTTCTCAAACGAAAAACTTTGATTCAGTTAACACCGGGAGCTGTAAAAACACTCTAAATATATTAGGGACGACTAATAAACCATCTCTGATTAGAAAGCGGGCAAAAAAAGGCATCTACAGTTAGCTACTGCAGCAACTCAATTTCTGGGCAAAACAGAAATTGATCCAATATTGCAATAATATTTCTGGTTTGGTGTAGGCGAAGGAGTGCACTTCACCTAATCATGTCAGGACCAAGGCACTCCTTCAACTTGATCGCTAAAGTGTCGAAGCAATTATTTTGTCTATATATGTCACTGTAGATTCAGACGTTGGAAGCACTGATTCATTCAGTGTAGATATCACTTTGAGAATGCACTCCGAACCTTTTTTTCTGCTTCCAACAACTGAGATAAAACTACTTGCGGTAGTTAGCAGCTTTGTCAACTTTTTTTCATCAACATATGATAGGATTAATACTTATACTTGAGGGGTGCACTGCTGAAATAGCTTTGCCCATCTCAGAAATTATTAATAATTCATTCGTTAATAGCTCATTTATTGAAGAATTGAATTGAATATTGATTCAGTATGTCTAAAAACCCAAAAAATTGGCTTGGTATATGTGAACGTGACCACTAGCATAGCGTCAAAGCTAAACACTATGGTATACATCGAGAAAAAGTCAAGCTAGATGACACGCGGTTCAAACAATTTATTTGAGTAGCTGCGTAGAATTGAATTTTGAGATTGAAGGCAATTTCTTGTAAATGTATTTAAAAAGCGACGCAATTTCTTAAAATATTCCTGCACAGATGATCTTTTTTCGTACATGGTTTAAAGTAAAAAACCAAAACGTATGAATCTAAAAAATAATGTACCAACTTAAGATTTCATCTTATTGGGTAAGGTTGAACTACCAAAAATAATGGAAACATTAGTTTATTTAAAGAATATGTTACAATACTGTAAAGATTCGCATGAATTAAAAATTCGAAGAATTTTCCTCAAATATATTTTTAAATTGTATTTTTGGACGATGCTAAACCTAACTTCCAAAAATCCTATTTTAACAGCGAACAATTGCTGTATTTAATCTGTATTTTTTCTGCGACTAACTAATACTATTTTCTAGATAACAATAAACATTTACAAAAATTGAAAAGCAAGAGTAAAGCATGCTGCAGATTCACATATCGTCGACTGCCCCATTATCGTTCAACAGGCAATCATGTTCCTTGTTATTTGGTATGTGTAGTAGCCGCATCCATGTGGGCATCTAGGGTAGAAAGTAGAGCTATCGAATTCCCCCGAGAAAGGTCCCGACTCCTTCATCCACAAAGAACATTCGCCCGTAAATACCTTACTCCAGTTGTTCTTGTTATGTGTATCTATTGTTATGTACTTTCTGCGTATATGTGGCGTCTTTGGCTTTCTGGAGAATTTAAATCAGGATAAAGTTTTCCTCGTGGTTCAAATTACTCCTACTCCCCCTCTAAATTTTACAAGAAATATGTGTAGCTTAATAGAATTTAACTTTTCTTGTAGTTTAGTATAAATGAATATAAAACTTGCATAAATTAATCCATTTTATTGCCTACGTATATATGAAATATGCTATTACTTTCAACGAAGCAGACGCGACAACTAACACACTGCGCCTCTTTCATTTAGCGTCAAGATCCTATAGATCTGCTGGTCCAACAGTAGAGAAGTCGGTTCTTTTCATTTCCACGATCAGAATCTATACAACACAATTTATATACATACTTTTTTATATATGTTAGAATATATGTTCAAATAAAATATGGAAACTTTGTTTCTGGTTTATATAAAAAAAAAGTAATTTTACCTAGGATCATAGCTGTAATTATTTGTTCCACTATTGTAAATGTTGAGACAACTACTGCAATAAAAGGATTGTCCACTTGATCATACAAGAGACTTTATTACACAAATGAGCGTACCTGTATAGATATGCCGAGTAAGTTGGTGAAACTAATCAAATGCACATTAATCAACACAGAAACAGAAGTTAACATAAAAAGGATCTTAATAAGTAAATTCAAAATCAACCTAGGAGTGAAACAGTAATACATTATCTCCAGTGTTATTCAATCTAATTCTAGAAAGATTAATAGCAAATGCCGGAATAAAGGGCACGTCGATGATTAAAAATCCGCAAATAATAGCATACGGCGACAACATAACAATAGTCAGCAGAACTAGGCAAGATTTGATAAACAAGATATGGATATTGATGAGCAAGTCAAGACGGGCTGCAACTCAGTGAACAAAATACTAAGTATTTGCGGCTAAATGTAAGTAAAAGCCATAATAAGAAATCCTTCTTGCAAACTGGAAGCTATAATATCGAAGAAGTAGGTAACTTTAGGTATAATATATAAACTATTTAATATGCACAGAAAACTTAAGAAACAACCCATTAACGATAAAAACAAAGATATCGATTTATAAAAGTATATTAGACCGGTGGTGACATATGCCATGCAAACATTAACAATGAATAATTGTGGAGTGCAGTATTACAGCATGCAAAAGTGTGCGTAAAGTTATGAATAAAAGGACTGATCCCCAATAAAACGGATTGTAATCGTCCTCGGGATGGGCTATGATCCACTAAGGTTGCTACAGCCTATATATGTATACAGATCAAATAGTCGACCTATACACAGTAAGAAATTTGTAACACTAGAACTACACTACGCCGAGTTCATGGAGGTCTCTCTAAATAGTGTATTTTTTTAACACTAAGAGTAATGTTAGTAGTTAGAGGATATTTAATATGCCTTAGTGTAAATATAGTATTTCACTACTAGTGCGAATGTTACTGCTTCTTAGTGTTTATCTAATTATATAGTGTAGATCGTAAGGCCGCTACTAGTGTGCATTAAACAACATCAATAGTGATTGTTAACTCTAGAAAGAGGTAATTTTCTCTATTAAATGTTTTATCAATACTACTGTAACGGAAGGAAGGTAAAGGAACTTAATCCTTATTCACTAATAAATAAAGCAACGACCGTGTTCGTTGAGATAAAACGTAATTACTCGAACATAAAATAATTCTATACATATACAGTACTTACATAGTATAAAAATTAACTCAAATATTGAAATTAAACGAATCGACAAAACACGAAACTAGTTTTTTGAACATACTGAACATCTTATCATCCTTGCTATCAGGTGTTCTTCTACTGACGATGCAGTAACTCAACACTGCGGCACCTTATTAATCCGAAAATCCGATAAGAATCTCGACCTATTTACTTTCTCCCTTTCTGATGGTATCCTCCTATAATACAATTCTAAATAAATGTATTGCTTATAATATATAGACAATCACTTACCTTTTATTTTACTGCAGCAGGTATGTAATACATAACCTACCTAGAATAGCGTATTGGCGGCTGATGTATGTACCTACATATGTAGATCTTGTCCACTGAAGCACTGAACACTAAACCGTTACAATTATTCTGGCCAATCAGAACGCATCGTAACTGATCATGTGTTATTACAGCGCGCGAAATACAATATGCACGCCAAAGAATTGACTATTGTTACACTGATACCACTTTACTCTGCCAGTGTTGAATTGCACTAAATAGTCTGTTAGTGATTTCACACTAAATTTTTTTTTAGTGGAATTATGTACAGTCCTTTTTTTTAGTGTTAAATCAAAGTGTATAAATACACTACAATTTTAACTCTATTTGGTCAACCCTAACACTAAGAACATTAACACTGGCGTTATTTCTTACTGTGTAGTCAGGGCATCACAGGTCGGAACTATTCGGGAAAACAAATAGCATGAATTACTTTATTTCGCCAACAAAATGCAATTGCGCGCTGTCGACTGAAGTGATGTATCACATGGTATCAACAAGCCATCCCTACTTCTCTTTTGCCGAATGGTTCCGACAGACGATACCCCGACTATAGGGCGACTTGTTTGATCTGTATATATAAACATGCCTATTTTTGATATAATTGTAGTCGGCCAAAGATTACATAATAAAATATTTTAAAGCAATAATTTACTTATATCTTCGGACGGCAATAGTTATCAGAGTTTTCAAACAGAAATGAAGCGTATACGAAGAATACCTTGACCTACGGCGTTACTAAAAAAATAGATTTTATCATCACAAAAATATTACCTCTCTTCCCTCCTATGTTTCAAGTTCAAAATGAAATTTCAATATACGGAATTATATTTAACGAATCTTTTTTTGTATTAACAAGACATTTATTTGAGCAAATGGCTATTTTGCTTTAGGTAAACAAACTCCATTGATTCATCAAAATGCCGTGATTATTTTTGATTGAAATAAAAATGAATCGATTATTTAAAAAAAATTAATATCTTCATATCTATCACATACAGAGAACATGTGGGTTAAGATATAGACGCCAAGATTTTACTCCTTGTATTGGGGTTGATCACAGGAATCTCCCCGCTACCGTAGTGTGCAATGAAGGGAGTCGTCGTTTCAGTGGTGACGGCTCCCCTATATGGTTATCTAGTAAATATACCAGATTAATATACTCAGTCACATTAGATGTGTTACACCTGGAAGGAATAATCTGTTCAACTTGATTTTTTAGCAATGTGATAGTTGCAAAAAAAAATTATTAACGTGTAATACGTAAAAAAAATTAATAATATGTTTGGTGATCCCGTAGCTGAATACATACCTGTACACGTCTAAGCATCGGCAAACTGAGATGGTTGATATCTACTTTATGGCACCTAGTTCCAAGTAACTTAATCTTCGTGGATTAACTGTGCCAGAGCAAAACATTAACGCCTGCTTCTTGGAGAAAGTCCATAGTTCGATTACTAATATACGAACTCAGTACGATAGTAGCACATCTATTTTGTAGCAGTTTTCCCCCCTATATAGTACAGAAAATACGTTAAATACTTACCTGTATTGCAGAAATTGTCCCATATATGTCGCTTCTCCTATTTCATTCTAATAATAGAACATATTTAGCACAAATAGCAAGGCAAATACGATTATAAAATATTAATCTGATATATTTACCAGATAAATATCTAACAGAAGCCGTGATCATTGAAAGGGCGACTCCCTTAACCGCATGCTACAATAGCAACCCCGCATTCCTCCATTCACTCATATAAGTGCGTTATTAAAACAAGAATAAATGGTATATTCGAAAGTTTTATTTATTTTATTTATATTTGAAGTAACTGATCGGATTTGGTTGATTTGACTGAAATTTTGTTATCATAACTAAATTATTTCAACAACATTATTTTATGTTCTGACATAAAAATTTCCTTGCCACTATGTAAACGAATAATTTTATTGAATAAAGTAAAATTTGTATACAGAGGGAGTTGTGTCAACAGAAAATATTTTTTTAAGTAATACGTATTGCTGTGTACTGATTGAATTAAATGAAAATGCAAAATGAATTTTAAAATGAAAAAGAAAAATAAAATTAGTTAGCTCAACGGATAAAATTTAAATAAAGAACGCAAAAGAACTATTAACCTCAGAGTTACCCTCGCGAATTAAAACGTGAATCTAACCACGAAAAGTAAATTGTGAGTGAAAGAAATCAGACTTTCTTAATTACCCGAAAAATTGTAAAGGTTTAATAAAAATAAAAGAACAGAATTTTTAACCCAAAAACCCCTAATTAACAATCAATTTATTACAACAACGGGTTAAATTACAGATTGTGCAGAAAAAACCTTGAACTGAAGATTCTGGCCTAAAATAAAAACTGCAGTTGACTCTAAATTAAAATAGGACAATGCTATTTCCTATGCAAAGCAAAAGTTTTGTTTGTTCAGGAAGATTATCCAAAATCTTTCAATTTCAATTCACGTGGTTTCAAATTAAAATAAACTAAATGCAAGAACAAAGGTTCTACTCAACCAACCGAGGTGATTGATAAATAAAAATGAAACAGCAAAATTGAATAACGGAAAATTAACTCTTTAAAATATAAAGAGAGAAAAAAACTAAAATATATCTTCCTAAACAAAAATAATAATTAATCTTATATCTACTACGTGTACACGTCAATACATTAACAATTATTACGATAAGAATTCCTTGATGGACTAAATTAAAACACAAAAGTTAATGCGAAATTTATTACAAAATGGCAACCAAGATTTAAAAATGCGTCTACTCACGTCAATAGTCAAACAATGAAGTCCCTAACAAAACTCTACAATAGTTTTACTTACAAAAATTCCTCTCTCAAAATCGTACAATGCAGACGTATAACATTTCAACGACAATATTGAATAGAATCCGCATTAAATCAGCACAAGCGACAAATAGACATTTGAATGTCTGGATTGATTAAAAAAACTTAGCACTAAATAAATTAAAATGATACAATAAACTCTTTAACTAACATTAAATAAAACAACATTATAATTGTAAAAATTCTCGGTAAATTGAAATCAGCTGTTTAAACAAAGAAAACAACCAATAAATGCAAAAATATGCAATTTGAAATACACTCAGTGAAATGGGTTGTCTAACCACAGCAGTACGTTGGAGGGGAGTCCGACTAACCCCTTGCTAGAGTTACCTGTATCACCCACACATTACATTAGGTATTACATACCTAACTATTTTTTTTCGTTCGTGCAACAAAAAAAAATGTGTATTTGTCACTATATGTATGCTAAATATGTTCTGGTACTGGAATCAAACGAGAGAAGCGCCATCTATGCGATAATTTTTGTACGACACATAAATATTTTAGTATTTGCTACACTATATAGGGAGAAAATGCTCTAAGAAAATAATCAGGGATGTTCTTGATTAGCACTCCGAAAAAAATATTTTGTTGCTTTGACCAAATATATATGTGTGTGTGATTCGATGAAGTTCTTCTCAGCAATTAAGTAGAAAACGTTGAACGTCTAAAATGTTGCTATTTACTAAATCATTCGGTTGAAATGATTTTGACTAAATATTTTTGTGGCTGCAACATTGCGTTTAATCTTAATTTATTTGAAATAGCAAAACATTTTGTTGAATTAATATATATTGTGGCCGCTAATAAACCGGGTTTTCTGTGTACATATGTACTTTTTATTTATCAATATATGTTACGTGCTAATATAGACATAGTTCATTAATTAATATTTTATTTTGCCCCGAGATAAAAATTAAAAGCTTATAGACGTGGATAGTTATACATACATTTATATAGACAAGCCGCGTAGGAAACATATCATCAGATAAATTGAATTGCACTAATTAATTGCATGTACGTACAAGTCCATGTACTAATTTTGCGCGGTAACTTTAATGAGTGCGCCATCATAATAATAAACAAAGCATTTTTTCTGCGACCGGCACAAATCACCCGTCGTAGTTGCGGAAAATGAAACAATACCATGCCGCCACGCTGTTGCCAGTGCTGCCGCTAGGTCGAAATCTGTATCGGATTACAACTCTGGACAGTCAGAATGCATTTCCATGCAGGTATAACGACAAGCTTGACACACAAGCCGGCAATTACTGATATATGCGTATACGTATCAGCAAGATCGACGGTATCCACGTGCAGAAATACTCTAGAACAACTCATCTATAAAAATCAATTGAAATTGTTGATGACAAACGTCAACAGGTCACAAAGAAAGAACGATAAAGCAACCGGACCGACCGAGACCTTTGATTTTATCTATAGTTTCTACGGTTATCCCGATTTATTTGCCGACTTTTTAATTTTACCCTGATTATCACACAGATATGCTACCTATTTCATCCACTTACATTAGCCTAAATCAAAAAGTTGCTGCAAGTAAATCCCAATTAAATTAAAAATTAAAAAAAAATAAAACTCAACAAATTTCTTGACTCTAACTTTATTCTTTTTATCCCTTTGCATGAAAACAGAAGCGCACGGACATGTGCCCTGCCCCGTAGGGATTTGTGCTCTATTTGCATTGCGGCCGGAAGACTCAAGGCTGTTGTTCTATTTAATTCGAATAATATTGCTTCATGACCTAAATAGCTGTTTGCGTTGATGTAAAGTAGGGATAGGTTCTTTACTGAATGTGCGATTGGTTTTAGTCGCACATCAGCAGTGTTACCAGCTCCACGTGCGTCAAATACCCGCCATCTGTGATTAAATTACCCAACTTTACCTGC